>PVJH01022816.1:0-35971 GCA_004026705.1 Nesogale talazaci
TGTATGTGTGTGTGTGTGTGTGTGTGTGTGTGTCCCTCCACAAAAGCATCAAAGAGGACCTTCCCAGTAAAATCTAGGCAAGAGTCCAGTTTCTGGGCCAGCAGTAGCACAGCTCAGATGCCGTCGCACATTATGTAATAGCCCCTCCCGCCCCCTTCCCCCCCCCCACAGGAATCTACTGTGGCATCTGACACACAGAGGGTCTTTCAGCGTGCCCCTTCTCCCTCTCCTTTCCTGACCATTCAGGAGAGTTGAGGTGGTGGCTCCTTCCCAGGGTGCTGCAGGTTGCTGGATGGGGATGGACGTCCATAAGGCCATGCTTCCTGCCATTCATCTCACAGTCCACAGAGACCTGGACCAGCGATGCCCAGCTGTGCTTTAATTGGAGTCGGTTGGTTGTACCAGGTCCCTGACAGCAGGTTTCTGTAGCTGTTCTAAATTATCCAGGTCCCCGTCCTCAACTGATCCTGCTTTTATTTGGCTGCATCTAATAATATGTGTAATGAATCTTCAACATAAGGTAAGCCTGGTGTCTGTGCTCTATGTCCAGGCTATTCCAACTGTGGGGGCTTGCCACAGCTATGTCAGTTGCGTGATTTCCAGCCCTCTCAGAGCCCCCAACCAAAGGGTCATTTGAATTCTTTTTGCTTTACTTCTGTCCTCATCAAAGTGATTATGGTTTGGCTTCCCATGCCATTTGACTCCATAGAGACAATGAACTAACCATGAAGTTTTTGGTGTTCTTATTTGATGACAATTTACTTCTCACTGCAACTTAATCCGTTGACTTCTCCCATCTACCTCTGGTGCAGCTCAATTAACAGGTATGTCCCTCGGGCCTGGTGTCACCTGGTCCACAACAGAAGCTTCTTTAAGTCTGAAAAGTAGAAAGCAGGGGAAAGAGTGGTAGGGCATTTGCACGGTGTCCTCTAAGGATGACCCTTCAAATGGCATCACTACCATTCCAGCTTCTTTTATTCAAATTCTCAAGTATCTTCAACCAGACCGCCCTAAAAGCCCGTCTTGCACATGACTGTGATGCCAGCAGCCCAGAACTTGAGAGGAAGCTTCATACCCAATAGGTATGCCTTCGCTCTCTTTATTCCTGCATTGCATTATCACCTCATTGCCTACTCTCTTTCTCTCATCTCCATTGGCAAGGATTCTAATGTGTTCAACGTATGTCTATGCTCTTGCCAATTGTGTCATGGTAGAATTGTAGCTTGTATCCATCCACGCAAGTTAAGTTGAGTTACAGATATCATTCCCTTTCTTACTACTGGGTTTGGAAGCTCCATCTGTGTCACTGTATGTACATTTGGTGAATAGTTTCTTCCTGCTGAAAAATGCCTCATGAGGTGTGTGTGTGTGTGTGTGTGTGTGTGTTACAGGGTTTCTTGGGCTAGCTACCCAGGAGCAGATTCGTGGGTCCCAGGCTGTGAACATTCAAGTGGGCTGCCAGATTGCTCTCTAGAATGGCAGCACCAAACTACACTCCTACCTGCAGGGCAGAGTTGCTATGGCCCACATCACTCCAACAGCTGAGACCTGGTGTCTCATCATTTTATGTTACAAACTTCCGATAGTTAATGAGCGAGAGCAGCTGGTCTTGTTCTTATTAGACTTTGGGGCTTCGTTTTCTCCATATTGCCTGTTCGTATCTTCTGTCCATTACTCTGTTAGACTTTCTGTACTTTCGTTGCTGGGTTGCGAGAGTTTCTTGTCCATTCTATCTCTTAGTCACTTGCCAATTTGAGACATTGCAAATATTTTTGCCCATTACTATCTTTCAATCTTATCCATGGTATCCATAAATCTTTAATTCCCAATTAGTTAAATTCAACCCCTTTTAGCTTAGATTTGATGCTTTGAAAAGCTTTGTTTAAGAAGTACTTCCCCACCCTAAGGCCACCCACTTCATTTTCTGCTATTAATTCCCCACTAATTTTTGCATTTATTTACTGTGTCTATAATCTAGCATTGTGTGTGAAGTCCACTTAAGGGGATTGAGTTAATTTTTTCCAGAAAGGTAGCTGTAGCACATATGTAAGATAAGCTCATGAAATCTGCCAGTATTCTTTCCACCATCCTCAAGCTCTCTGTCCTTACCCATTGGTTTAGGGGCTCGCCTTTACTGTATATTCCATTCCCACAGCACTGTGTGTTATCAGAAGGCTTACTGGCTGGATCCATGTGTTGGGAGCAATAAGACACCAGAGCTTTCATGAAGTGTAGAAGACAAAGGGCCTCCAAAAACCTGTAATAGAGTCTGGGCAAGCTGACACCTGTGGAATGGCTGGTGCACACAGCACAGCTTGCTGGCTGTGTTCATGCCAGGTATGGAGGTTTCAGGGCAAGGAGTGCTGAACTCAGAGTCAGGATTTGTTCGTTGAGGGTAAGGGGATGGTGGTGTTGGGTACCACCATCAAGTCGGTGCTTACTCATACCTGCCCTGTGTGCAACAGAAGGAAACTGTGTTAGCCCAGCTTGACTAGAGAAACAAGTCCAGGGAGAACTTTATATAAAGAAATAATTATACATCAGTAAAACATTCTAGCCCAGTACAGATCAATTCCATATGTTTGCTATTAGTCCATAAGTCTAATATTGGCCCATGAATTTCTCTTCAGACTCACCTAGTATGTACAAAGATGTTGAATGCAGGAAGATCACAGGCTGGTGGGTGGAAAGTGCTGTGAGTTCAATGGCAGTGGAAGCATCTCAGTGCTGGCGTGGGTTTCCATTTGGCTCCTCTAGCTCCAGGGCTCTGACTCCATCAGCGTGGCTCCATGTGACTTGTCAATAGGAATGTCTCTTGGAGAGAGTGTGGTGAAGAGAGGGTGACCCACCTCTTCTAATGGCAGAATCAAGAGAGAGAGAAAGAGAGAAGTTTCCAGAATCTTCCCGAGAAGGCTGTTCACAAGGTGGAATCCATCAGGCACTGACCTGATTGACAGACTAGTCTCCCCCCCCACTTCATTCTTTTATCATATTGATGTGAAATTGTGTAATATTCATAGAAACACTGCTTGCTCCGTGTGTCATCTTCACAATTGTTGTAATGCCTGAGCTTATGTGCCTGCAATATTTGCTAGAGTGCACTTGAAACTTTCATAGTCGCATCAAGTATCTCATCTCCTTAGCCCAACAACTCTGTGGGATTATCCCAGTTTCATAAATGAGGAAACAGGTGCATAATGTCTGAAAAAAAATAAGTAGCCACTCAAAACTCATTAAGTCAATTCTGACTGATGGAAATCCTATAGGACAGGGTAGAACTGGGTTCCTGAGATGGTAACTCTTTATCGGAATAGAAAACCTCATTGCCCTCTCTCCGTGCAGCTGGTGGGTTTGAACTGCTGTCCCTGCAGTTAGCAGCCTATAGTGTACAGCTAAATACTACATTTAAACCAACTCGAACAGCAGAAAATGAGTGGAGCTGAATTTGAACTCAGTTTGCATGTCTGACTTCTGACTTTTTTGTCTGGCTTCCCTACTTAGATTCAACTGCTCTCCACATTTATTTTATCTTTCTAGACTATGTTCCCTGAGTTCTCACTACCGCAAGGCATTGTGCTTGGTGCAAGAAGAATTCATCAGATAAGAATTCTGTCTGTTAGGAGAGGATGGTCCAGTCTGGAAGATAAGATTCAGTCACAAACAAGGAAGATGTGCGTTAGAAAGAGGAGTGCTGCCTGAGAGGAGGATGGAGTTCTGCACAGAATTGGGAGAAATGGTTGCAACCTTTACCTTTGTCCAAGATGAAGCCCGCCTTACCAGGCCAGGCACTCCATGTTGCAGTGGCAGTATTGAGTTACACAAATACTCAGCACAAAGATAGTTCCAGGAATGCCTTCTAGCCTTTGGGGAATGAAGAGATATAGCTTTCATCCACCTTGTAATGTTCCTCAAACAGGAGCCATTAGTCAGCCTGGAATCTGACCTGCAGCCTGAAGAGCACTCAGTCTCAACCATTTGCTATCTTTTGCCAAAGGAGCCGTGCATACAGCAGCCAGAAAGTCAGAGACATTGAAGGGGAGAAAAAGGAGAGGTGTGTATGGTGTTATCAGAACAAACACTAGAACTTTTTCACATTTAAAAGCTGTTATTGGCCTAATCCTTAGTCTCAGAGAGGACTTGGGCCCCAGAACACAGATTCCTTGCATGTGACTCTGGAGGAAGGGAAGCAGGCCAGGGAGGGAGGCAGTCACTCAGGGGTGGTCCACAGGCACGAACCCAGCCATAGTCTGTGGGGGGAGCAACAGCACAGAGTAGTGAGGCTTGACACTGTAGCAGCACTCCAGTTTTGGCTAATGGTCCAAGGGGGCCGCCATTGTGGACCGCAAACACCAGGTGACTCCAGGGTCCTAAGGACTGGCCTCCGGGAATTGGGTCTACAGAAAGCACACAATAGCTGGGAGTGGAATGTCTTTGCTGAGCATCCACAGTGCCATGGCCAAACTAGGGCTGCAGCACATGTATAAGTCAAGGCCGAGAATTCTGCCCCTCAATATAGCTGTTCCAAAAGAGCCTGGGTGACCTGGCCCTTAGACGCTCCACTTCTAAACCAGAAGGTTGGCAGTGTGAACCCACACAGCGGCTCTGAGGGAGAGGGAACCAGGCAGTCAGTAACAGCAGTCAAGCCACGCCTACAGCTCCTAGAAGCGGTGCTTCTGTCTAAAGATGAGAGACTGGAGCACAGACAACTTGGGATAGTGCCCCACAGCATGTTAATGGTGACAGAATCAGACCTTCTGGCTTCTGACTTCGAGAGAGGAGGCTTGGCAGTGGTGCAGAAGTTGCTCACTAGAAGGTTGGTGGTTCAGCCCCACCAGCAACTACCAGAAAGATTGCAGCCCTGGAAACAGTTCTCTTCTGTCGTATTTGGTGCATGTGAGGCTGAACTGGCTTGATGAAAACATTATTATTGTTGTTGTTTCAGTTAAATGGGATTGCCTTCTCTTTGAACAACTTCTCCCCATCTCACTGTACTGTCCTGGCCCTCTGAGCTTGCAGGACACCCTGTCACATCAGTAGATGGCATTTCCCATGCTATCTACACCAGCCCCTCCATAGAGCCTGGCTCTTTCCAGACCCCAGCCAGCCCGCAGAGCCTTGCTGTGAGGCTCAGGAGGAAGCTGGTGGGTTCCTGAGAGGGCCTGGCAGTCATCTGGAAGACGTATCTGGGTAGTTAAGGGGACCTTGGCGCCTGAAGAAGGCACTCTGAAGATGACAGGTCTGAATAGTCTGACAAATTTTTATTGCCCCCAAATCTCCAGTCCTGTAAGTCACGAAATCAATCTCACCCCACATCAAATAAATTATTGTCTGTTTAAGAACAGAAGTGCGGTTGAAGCAGAGAGCGCTCAGTCTGCTCTGCCCCTTCTTTCCCACCGCTCAAGGAGGGGATGGTTTTAACACATATTTGCAGGCACTCTTGCCTGCCCCCAATCACTCCCACCAACTGGCCCAAAAGATGGGCACGCCAGCCTCCTGAGTGCAGTCAAGGGGTTCAGGCTGCTTTGCTCCTGAGAAGAGGCAGGCATGGAAGAGTGGGAATCTGACAGATGAGGTGGCTGCCATGCTCGCTGGCAGGGAGGGTGATGCAACCAGCCCTGAAGATGGACCAGCAACAGGGAAAAGATCAATTGACCAGAAAAGTCTTACAAGACAGAAAGGGGGAAACAAGTACTAGGACTTTAAGTGTGAGATAGGACACATCTTGACCCCCATCTCTGGAGGCACAATCTATGCTCCCTTAATCCTTACATTGAATAGATGGGATTATAACGGCCTATTTGCTTACCTGTTTATCTGACCAGAATGTCATATATATATACATACATACATATACACACACACATATATATATATTTCACACACACTTAATGAGGAAATACATATTGACAAGGACCCCATCCTTTTTGTTCATCTGTGGTGGCAATGTCCAGCACATAGAAGAGGCTCATTGTGTGTCTGTTAAATGACTAAGTAAATGAATGCTTGGACTGGCATTTTTCACGTGCCAATATCCATGCAGGTGCAGGGCTAGACACTTGACCTCCTGGAGTCATATGAATCTTTCAACAATGAGATAGATATTATCATAGCCCATTTACAGATAAGAAAATTGAAATCCAGAGAGGTGAAATAACTTTCCTGAGGCCAGAGAGCTAAAAAATGGAAGTGTTGGAATTCAAACCAAGTCCTCTCAGACTGCAATATGTATATATTTTATTACATTGACTGTTTCTTTATAGACAGTTCTGCATGCAGGGAGGTCTGCCTGCTTGATCTGGGCAGGAGACATTATCCTCCTTCCACCCTTTGCCTCTCTACGGCACCTTCCATTGGCAGCAGAAGGTGGTGAAAGGGAAACCACGGAGACACCTGCAGCAGGCCTGAGTCAGATGCTGTCCGCTGGGCTCTGTGGGCACTCCACTTGGGGATGTTTGCTCTTGCCCTCTGGGCTGGAAGCTCTTTGGGGGTTAAAACCACTGGCTGTGTTCTCCTGACCCCTCTTCCCCCAGGCACTAAAGTGCGATTCAGGTCATAGGTGGTGATGTTAGCCTGGTTGACACCACTGCCGAGGGTGACAGAATGAGGACACCAGGAGCTGGGGCACAGAGATGGGAGAAACACAGTCACTGCCTCAGGAAGTCCTACCAACACTGGAGTCCATCCATCACTTGAGCACAAAGCAGACTGGTTCTTAAAGGGCAAAAGGTGCTTCAATAGTGGGAGAGACGGGGAACAGGGCACAGGCTTAGGTTCTCAAAACAGATGGGGGAGCATGGTGGAGTCTGCCTGTCTGTCTCTAAGTCTCCATGCTTTCCTCTGGCAGGCAGATAGCATCAAGCAAAGAAAGTATGTGTGTGTGTGTGTGTGTGTGTGTGTTCAATATAATCCAGCCTTCCCATTGTAAGTAACCTCAGGTAAGTGTTCCCAGCCTGAGTATTCTTCCCAGCTGGAAAGGGAGACCTGAGACCAGCCCCTCTCCTCCAACCCCAAGCTCCTGGAACCCCATCCCATGCATTTGGATGGATACTAAACAGTTACTTCTCTGGGTTCATTGGGCACTAGCAGAGGAGGGAGCTACGGTGTGAATGGAGAAATGCTGAATTAACTTATTAGAATCACACACGGACGATGGCCTGGTGAAGAGCCATCCATCTTGTCCGGGTTGAATGGGTGGCGTGTGACTAATGCAGCTGATTAGTGGACTGGACCTGCCTCTGCCCAGCTTTTCCTCAGGATGCTGTTTGAAGCATTCATTAGGAGTGGCCAGTGGGGAGGGAGGAGAGCTGTCACTGTCCAACCATCCCCCACCCCCAGACCTATACCCTCCTCCAGTTTGGGAGCTCCAATCAAGAGGGTCAATGTTAATCAGAGTTCAGGAGGTCCTTTTGGTGGGAGTCCGAGATAATGAGCAGATGTGTACCTCTCTGAAAGCCACAGAGCAAGGTTAAAATAGGGAGTTCTCTACCTCATCCGTAACATTTATTGGGGTGATTATAGCTGCTGTGAGGTTCCATGGTGTGAATTGTGACTCAACAATCCCATGTGACAGAGTCTAATTGCTCCCTAGATTTTCCCAGAGTATTTTACATATATAAATCATTTTAATGGGGGTTCTTAAAACTCTTATAATAATCCATACATCAATTATATCAAGTACACTTGTACATATGTTGCCATCATCTTTATCAAAACATTTTCTTTCTAGTTGAACCCTTGGTATCAGCTCCTCTCCTCCTGCCTCCCACCCTGTAAGCCCTTAATAAATTATTATTATTTTCATACCTTACATTGTTTGCTGTTTACCTTCACCCATGTTTCTGTTGTTCATCCCCCTGGGTGAGGGGTGGGGACAGTTATACAATGATCCTTGCTATTAGTTTCCCATTTCTCCCCCTTCTCTTCCCACCTCCCCTTTAATGGTATTGCTATTTCCATTACTGGTCCTCAGAGGCTTATCTGTCCTGGATTCCACATGTCAAGAGCTATTATCTGTATCCGTGTACATGCTCCAGTTCAGTTGGGTTTGTAAGATAGAACTGGAATCATGATAGTGGGGAGGAAGAAGTCTTAAAGAACTAGAGGAATGTTGTGTCTCATTGGTATCCTTGTGACTCTTCTGTGAGGGGATGTCCAATTGTCTACAGATGGGCTCCAACCCACCTCATTCACATCGATATAACTTGTTTTGGACCTTTTGATGCTGATACCTGATCCCATTGACACCTTGTGATCACAAAGGCTGGTGTGCTTCTTCCAGGTAGGCTTTGTTGGTTCACTGCTAGATAGCCAATTGTTGACTTCAAGTATAGGCTGTCTTCTTTACAGAATCCAACTGCTGGGTTTTTCCCCAGTGAAGTGGTTGGATGGGTTTTGAACCAATCTTCTAGCTGCAGCTGAACCTTTCACCACTTCACCAGCGTCCTTTTATTGTGTATGGGTATGGTGGGTTTCTATTATCTGTATATAAGGATGCCATTGTTGGAATGATCACATTTACCATTTCCAAATGTTTTACCTCACCCTGAACAGAGACTCAGCTCCCTTTAGCAATAGCTCCTCCTTCCACCCTCTTTCCCTAGCCACTAATAGACACTTCTTTCTGTACGTTTGCCTACTGTAGATATTTCATGTAAATGAGAACAGACATGTTTGTCTTTTTATGTTTTTGTGAATTGTCTTTTAATGTATTCACTTGAAAACAAACTAATAAAAATACAAGCAAGCCTCCTCCTCTGTGCTACCCAGACAGGCATCATTTTGCTGACACACGGGATCCCCGGAAGGTGTCTGCAGTGTAGCCACAGAGACAGGGAGAGGATGACTTCGAGCCGGTGTGATGAGGAAGGGCACAGGGTGACCCAGGACCAGGTCCTTCTCTGGGCATCATAAAGGAGTTGTGGGTCAGGGGGTACCCCAGATCTCACCCATCACGGGGGCTAGCATATCTGTTATCACAGCTATCCCCCAAGTGGGTGCTTCTGTTGCTCTTGTTGAGTGTCAGGGAGCTGCTTCTGACTCACCTGTCTAGCCTGGCCCACCGCTGCCCCCCACTCCAGGCTGACCTGTAGGGATCTTATGGGACTGGGGAAAACGATCCCTGTGAGCTTGTAAAGCTGTCAATCTTGGGGAGAGTCAAAGACTCTCCTAGCGAGTTTTCTCCTATGGGGAGGCTCTTGTGTTTTCAATTGCTGACCTTGCTTTTGGCAGCCTCGTGCATAACCCATCACACCACTGGGGTCCTGGTTCCCACTCATAGCAGCCCTCAGTACAACAGAACAAAGTCCCACACAGGCCTGCGCCATCCTCACAGCGGTTGCCAGGTCTCAGTCCATTGTTGAAGCCGCTGTGCTCATCCAACGTGGGGAGGACCTTCCTCTTTTTCACTGCCGCACCTGCCCCCATGGTAGAGGGGGGAAGGCCTTTCTAAAGGGATTCATCTCTCCAATGACAGGTCCAAAGCGCAGGAGGTGAAGTCTAGACAGTCTCACTGCTAAGGAGCATTCTGGCTGTACTTCTTCCAAGAGAGATTTGTTGGGGTTTTTGGCAGTACTTTTCAATATTCGTCAGCACCACAGTTCATTTATGTAGATTCTCCTTCAATCTTCCTCATTAAATGACCAACTCTCACATGTGTATGAGGGTATTGGAAATACCCTGGGTTGGTTCAGGGGCACCGAAGTCCTCAAAGTAACAGCCTTGCTCTTCAACACTTTAAAGAGGTCTCGTGCAGCAGGTGCACCCACAACAATGCGGTGTTTTCTTTCTTGACTGCTGTCTCCATGCATGTTGACTGTGGATCCAGACAAGATGGAATTCCTGAAAACGTTGATTATTTTTAAATCCATTTATCATGATGGGCCAGCCAGTTAGAGGGATGATTGTTTCCTTTCCATTGAGCTTTTAATCCATAGTGAAGGCTGTGGTCCTTGATTTTCATCAGCAAGTACTTCAAGTTGTCCTCACTTTCAGCAAGCAGGACTGCATATGACATCTGCACACGACAGGCTGTTAATAAACTTTCCCCCAATCCTGATGGCATGTTCTTCTTAAAATAATCCATCTCCTTGGACTATTTATTCAGTATACAGATTATATGTGTGGTGAGGGGATATAACTCTGACGTACACCTTTCTTGGTTTTAAGCAAGCAATCAGTCATTGTTCTTTTCTCTTAATCCAGGGGGAGGCTTTAACAAACAGAAATGTATTTCCTTCTGGTTTCAAAGGCTAAAAGTCCACATTAAGGGTTCTGGCTCCAGGGAAAGGCTTTCTCTTTTTGTTGCTTCTGGTGGAAGGTCCTTGTGTCTTTTCTGGTTCCGATTCTTGTGCCTTCATGTGGCATGACATCTCTCTCCCCCAAACCACTGCTTGTTGCTCTGGGCCTGCCCTGCTCATTTCCTATCTCAAATGTGATTGTCATAAGACACTCCATACACAAAAAGAACTTCATAAATATAATATAACAAACCTTATTCCCCAATGCATCTACATCTGTGAGCACATATTTTAAAGAGAATCCAGTTCCATTCATAAAAGGTGCTCAACCCAGAGAGATACATACAGGTGTCCAAGTAGCCAGAAACCCCAGGTTTAGCCACCAGTCAATGGCTATTCGTTAAGCATTGGGATCATATTTTAGCACTGCTGAGAATTTTTGTCTGAATTCATAGAAGTATCTGTAAAAAGTGCTGTTAAAAAAAATTGTTCTCTTCCTGTCCCTGCTGGTGTCAATTTAATAATTGCTACAGTGACTGCTGGAAAGTGGGAGGAATCATCAACAAGTTCCTCCAACACTTGGGGAAAAATCTTTATTAATGATTCAGGCCATTTTTTCATGTTTTTATAAATTTTTGCTGACCCCCCTATTATTTCCTATGGGAGCAGGAGTGGCTGGGCTGGAAGCAAACTCATTTTATTGATTTCTCGGGTTGACTAGCTTGACACCAAATACCAAGACAGGGGCCCAGTTATCTTGATGCTTTATCCAGGGGAAGCAGGACAGACTAGAGAAAAGGTCTCTGTCGCTGGAGCCAGAAGATTTATGCTTTAGCGCCCGCTCTACAGCACATAGCTGGTGGATCTCAGGTAAATCACTTTTGTTACCGCCTGCACTAAAACAGACAAACAACACACATTTACCGACACCAACCCCAATTACTCTGTTGTTTCTTTTCCCTGCAGAGCTAGCACACATAATTCTCACTATTTTTTTATTTTGTTATTTATGGATTTATTTCACCCACATTAGAAGACTCTGAGAAAGCTTACAAAGAAGTAGGGGTGTGTGTGGCAGCAATAAAATAAAGCAAAAAAAAAAAAAACCCTATTGTATCAAGTCCGTTTTAACTCAGCAGCCCTATAGGACAGAACAGAATTGCTATCATAAGGTTTCTTGGGCCATCGGTCTTTAGAGAAGTCTTCCTCTTTCTCTGGCACAGTGGTTGAATTTGTTCCACTGACCTTGTGGTCAGTAACAGTGTAAAACCACTGATCCACCTGGATTTCTTGGGGGTGGGGGTTAGGGATGGGGGTGAGGGTGGGGAACAAGGTTAAGTAAACATCTCTGGCACAGTGGTTGAATTTGTTCCACTGACCCTTTGGTCAGTAACAGTGTAAAACCACTGATCCCCTTGGATTTCTTGGGGTGGGGGATGACAGATGGGGGTGAGGGTGGGGAACAAGGTTAAGTAAACATGTAGTACAGAATATTATTGTGCTAAAATATGTGTCATACATTCTTCCTTTTTTTAAAGAAATAGTCATACATTGGTCTCAGAGTTTTCTAGGGACCCAATGAAAAAATTCAGTTTGAGAAAGAAATTCATATCAGTAGTCCTGGGAAAAACAGCAACAACAACCAAAATCAAAATGATGATTTTGGTTGTTGTTGTTGTTGTTGTTGTCCTGGCAGATTTGTAGCTTGGATCCTGGAGAAAGGACCCACCACCTGCCCATCTGTTGCTTTGGTTTATCCTTTATTGTGAAGCTGGGACTTTGCTATGCTAGTGACATTTCAAATAACCCCAGAATCACCATGGTGAACGTGTTTCCACAGAGTATGCAGCTGAAGGTAGGCTAGGAAGAAAGACCTGGGAATCAATTTACAAAAGTTGGTCAATGGAAACCCAATGGATCACAACAGGTTGGAGATAGTTTGGGACCAACCAAAGTTTCTTACCTTTCGTTATATTGAAGGTGACCAGAATTAGCAGCTGACGACAATTAACAATAGTAATAAATGGGCATTGAGAAGTAGCTCTGCTCAATATTTGTCTTCATAAAGTGATCATTGAAGATACAGATACTATAGCCAAGGCTTGTTTTAAAATAAGTAGTAATCTAAGTGAGCTGCAATCTAAGTGCACAAAGAAGGAGCACACGAGTTCATGTGATTCAAAGAGTTCAAATAATAAAATCTAAGATCAAAGGAAGGACTTGTATTAGAACTTAAATTCTGTGCACCTGGTTTGTAGAGGGCTATGGATGACAGTGAAAACATAAAATCTATTTGCACATACTTCTGGCCACTGGTGCCATCAAGTTAATTTTGACTCAAGGACACCTTTTAGGTGGCAAGGGGAAGAACTATGGGGGATTTTTCTTTCTTTTCTTTGTTCTCTTTTCTTCTTATTTTTTTCTCCATGGGATTTTCAATAGCTGTGACCTTTCTTGAGAGGCGCCTCTGGGTGGGTTTAAACCTGAACCTTTTGGATCCTAGTTGGATTCTTCACCATTGGCACCACACAGGGACACTCAAGCTTACTGCGTCAGTCACAGGGAGCCATGGAGCCTGGGAATGTGTCTGTTAAAGAGTCCTGATGCTATGTGAGAGAGGGATGAGTAGCTGGCAGGTCCTCAGACAATCAGCAGGAACACTGTTTTTGCCTCAGATCCTTTGATTAGAGTTAGGCAGAGAGTATTCAAGGTTCCGTTGGCTCATTTAAACTTGTTCTAGCTTCTATTACTTTCCATTGGCAAGAGTTTGAAGAGGGAATGTTTATTGCTTCTGTTAGTGACGAAAGGCAAATCCATCAACTAACAAAACACCTGGAAGAGAAGTCTGGTTGACATCCTCTTCCTCTGTTCACTGCGTCTCCCCCAAGGGTCGTCTGAGCTCCCGGTTGGCGTATGAGCAGCACGGAGCTAGTGTTCCCTGTGGAGAGAGCTGCCCTGGGGGGTGCGCATTCCTCCCCTCTCTCAAACTGGTCCTATGTGATCTCTGGGCGTTTTTGCTCTTTCTTCTCCGTGGTCCCTCCCAGCTCTACCATTGGGTGATTGTTCCTTTAGAGAGGAAGAGAATGAAAAAGAGCCCTGCGGCTGAACGAGACTATAGAGAGAATACAATACAGCATCCTCATTTTACAGGTCATAAGCTAGTCGAGAGTGGAGATAATTTCCCTTTGTGTATTACTTAGCTCCATACCTGAGCACATAACCAGTTCTCAGTGACTCTTTGAATATGTTTACTGAGACCATGTTGTGTTTCATAATTTTTGTATACCTTAGAGCATTTGATCCCCACAAACACCTTCCAAGTATTTTTTAGACCAAGAAACTAAGCTGGAATGATTGAATCGTTCCTGAATGTACACAGTTTTTATTACTACAGATTCACGCCTCTTGACCATTTGCCATTCCCTTCTGCCATAGGACACCTTTCCATAGTGCCTAGGACGTACTGGGCGACCTCACCCTGGATGTCCCTCCAATATAGATACATGCATCAAACAGAATGACTTGTTATGGCTAGCTCTTGTTTGGGTTACCTGGCATTGCAGCAATGAGGCTGGACTATGGTCACTTCTATTGTATCAAGTGGAAATGCTCAGTCGCAGGCAGCTCAGGGAGGTAAGGGTTTGTCAGTACCTCCAGACAGCTTCCCCCGCTTGGCTGACCTGCACAGGCTGTGGCAGTGACTGACCACAACACCACCTGCTGCAGTGCAACGTCAGAACCCCATGGATTTGACCAGAGTGTGGGAAAAGGGGGATAAAGGCATTTCCTTATGTTCAAGGATCTACATCTACAGATAGGTTTCTGCACGGTGGTGAATATGGATAGGAATATGGAAACCGCTTGCAATTTCTATATTGCTTACCTTTGCATGCAGAGGTAAGCACAGTGATTTGATCTCAAAGTGAACGTGCACACACGCTCCATAAGGTAACAGAAAGTGGACAAAACATGGCAAGAAATTATTCTCATTCCAGATCAGGAGCATAAACCCCAGGGTACTTTGGTTGCATGCATTTTTACTCCAGCGCCCACGTCTGGACTAAATATGCCTGACCTCCTTCTTTTGATGCACGTGAGCACTGTGTACTTCCCAAAGGGTATAAGGCTGCCAGAGGACTATGGGGTGTCTTTGTAAATAGTAGGAAAAGGCATTCCCTCCTCCAGACACAATCAGCCCCATGACAGGAACCCTGATAATGCAAAGGATAAGAGGTTGGCTGCTAACTAAAAGGCTGGCAGTTCAAACCCCTCCTGTGGCTCTGAAGGAGAAAAATTTGGGGAGCTGCTTCCATAAAAACTGCAGCCAAGAAAACCCTATGGAAAAGTTCTGCTCTGTCACCTGGGGTGCTGGGATTTGGAATGGACTGGAAAGAGTGGAGGGGGGGCAGCTCCTGTGCACCCTGTCAGGCAGCCTTTTGCAGGATGGAGCCAACTCAGCTGTCCTCGGGGTACTACAGCTGTGAGTCCACCCAATGCCAGGGTGCACCTAATGTTTGGGCCTAAACAGAAGCCTTGCATTCTGCTAAGCCGAATCACTTCGAAGTCCAATAGACTTTGGCAACGAAGAACGACACAGATTCCATGTCCTGTAGATCTTTTTCTTCCCACTTTCTATTTTCATTAGGACATCTCTCTAGGCAAGTAAGCATTACTAATGACGCGGATATTGTATAAGTCCTAAGGAAGCCAAAGCAACCAGTGGTGGTCATTGGTCAATTCTGACTCGTGTCCACCCTGAGTGTGTTCAAGCAGAACTTTGCCCTAAGAGTGGCCGATGACTCATGAGCAGCTGGCCTGACTTTTCTTCCGGTGTGCCTCTGCTAGATTAAGGCCTTCAACCCAACCATTAGCAGCAAAGCATGGGAGTCATTTGCACCTCCTAATAATAACTATTGCATATGTAAGTGCTTAGTATAAAATCGAACAAAACGTAACTGCCATCCAGTCAGTGCTCACTCACAGTGGTCCTACAGGGTAGAGTAGAACTGTCCCTGTGGGTTTCTGAGATGAGAACCCTTTACGGGAGTAGAAAGCCTTCACTGTCTCCACGGAGCCGAGGGGCTGTTCCAACTGCTAACCTTGCAGTTAACAGTCCAGCGCAAAACCACGTCACCACCAGAGCCCCTTGTGCTTACTGTGGACCAGGTATTATTGTGGATACAACAAGCATTCACTTATTGCCTCCTCACCAAGCCTCTCGAAGGCCCGAGTATTCCTGTGGTACAAATGCAGGGCTTCTCTGAAACGTGGCAGAAGTTAGGAGACCTGTGAGAGCTAACAATGCTAAGAGACTCAGAATGCCAAGAAGCGGGAGAGTTAGGATTTTAACCGAGTCAGGCTCCACGGTCCAAGCTACCAGGGCTGGGGAAATTTTCTGCGAAGGGTCATTTGGATCTGTAACATCATTCGCAGGCCATACTGGTCAGACATTGAATTCATTCAGCCCACATGTGATGGCTTGAATTCCATCTCTTTGGTAGGCATGTGATTGCAGCTGCTGTTGACGATGTCACTGGCCTTAGACCGTGGGCCGATATTCCCGGCCCATGAGCCGCGGTGTCGCACAGGTAAAGTGCTTGACATTTGAAGTGGGCCACGATGGGTGTGTTGTCTTTCATAAGTTCTGAGAGAGGCCAGACATTCATCTGGTCCCCCCTCCACCCTGGTGAGAACCAGTCCAAGAGCACCTGCTAAGATCAAACGCTGTAGGCCAAGTGCCATATCCTGAGTTTTGCCAGCACTTTCCATGAGTCCATTGCCCTAGGGCTATGTGGGAAACTCATTTTCACGTTTGAAGGAGGACAGAAATCACATGGGGTGTTGGGCAACCCGTGCACCAGGGCTTGCAAGAAACCTCTCATCTTCCCAACGCTGGGCCTCGCTGGCTCTGCAATGGGCCTTTGGCTTCAGATTTGGCGACACCGGGGCCCCTTGCTCTCCCTCGGCGGCTGCTGAACCGTGGAGCCCCCTCGGCCGCCCCCGAGCACGTGTGCCCTGCTGGCTCCATTACCGCTAATGGGCCACGCGCGAGAGCCGGCAGAGACCCCATTAATCCCGCCCGCCAGCCGCGGAGTGGCAGAAGTGAATTACTCCTTCACTCAATGTAGGCGGTGGACCCTAAGACTCCCAAGTCTCCCTGTTTGCTGGTAATTCTCTAATGGCCTGCTCACGTTGCCATGACACCAAGAACAAAGCTTCCCGGAGCCCTCTCCATACCTGGGGTGCAAGCAAAGGGGCATGCTTGCCTCCTTGGGTCCCTGTGAGAACAGCGCCCCTGTCAGCCTGCCTGGAAGGGTGCTGAGCGATATTATTCCTGAAGGTCAAACCCAGCCAGCCCCAGGGGAGGGCACTGACCCAGGGATCCAGGTGGCCAAATTGAGATGCTTCAGGGCTGACTTCCTGTGCTGCTCTTTCTTCCCTCCTGTTACCCGTGAGCCCTTAGGGCTCTTCCTTCTCCTCTTTCTTCTGCTCCCCCATGACAGTCAGAGACCCCCAAGTCTTCTCACATCTCCCGAGGCTGCTGAGTGTTCTTCAGGGTGGAGTAAAGGGCAGAGTGCTAGAGACGAGTGTGGAGTCCACTGGTCCAGTCCTGTCCCTCTGGTGACCAGATGGAGGACCTCGGGGAAGACATTCCACCCTTATAACCGCACCCTCGAGCCCCCAGTCACCTAAGAGGGCATCCATTCAAGGCCACCTTCCAAGGGCGGATGTGTCCCAGTGTACTCCTGAAACGGTGATGGTTACATGGGGTGTCCTAAATCGTTGGCCAGAGTTGGTTGTCAGTGAGTTAGAGGAGTGTGGCCATCTGCTTCTGGGAAGATTGCTGCCCAGACAGCCCGCAGAGCAGTGCGCCTCCGTTCCACAGCAGCAGGCTGGATTTGTTGTTATTGTTTGGTTTTTAGCTTTTGGAGTGTCTTCCCATAGGGAAAATGACACACCCGTAAAGAAAAGTTTGCCAGCATCCTTAGATCTATGTTACACGGAACTCAAATTCAATATTGACAGAGCCAACTTCGAGAAATTAAATGTAAAGTTCATACTTCTTTTACAATGTGCCTTTCCCCCCTTCAGTTTTGCCTGTGACTTCATTATTGTTTCGTGTCTCCAAGTTGATGCCTACTGATCCAAAAAGAAAATGGGAAAATACCCTGCAAGCTCCCCACCCTCGAGTCAATTCCAAGTCATAGTGAGCCTGCAGCGCACAGCAGAATGGCTACTTTGAGTTTCTGAGACTCTAACTCTTTAGAGGAGCTGAGAACCTCGTTTTTCTCCTGAGGAATCACTGGTGGGTTTGAACGGCTGAACTTGAAGTTAGTTCTTATTCCACCTCATAGTGATCTTAGATGACAGAGTTAGAGCCACTTCAGGGAGCACCCTAGACTCCGATCTCAATGAGAGCAAACAGCTATGGGTTGGACCAGCTTGTCTTTAGATCAATAGCCAAATGCTTACTCATTACACCATCAAGGTCTTTGCCTGCAGCCTCGGGCCTTCAAACTCTTCATAATTCTAATAGTCACCATGCCCCGTTTCATCTCAGCCTCCCATTGCACAGCATCTGTTCACTTGATAACCACATCTATGCATCCACGTCCATGGCCTTGAAGTCGTAGACGACATGGTTATTCAAAACTATGACTGTATACGATTAGTATGTATTTATATAACACTTGATATCATCTTTATTTGTAGCTCATGAAAAATAGCACCTTTAATTCCAGTAAACAAGTTCGTTCTTGTTTTTTCAGTGCTAGAGCCCCGTGACGCTGACCCAGTCACTTAACCTGTTTGCATACCCATCATCACCCAGTCAGTTCTAACTTATACTGCTCCCTCTGGGAAAAAGTTGAACTGCTCCATGGGACTTTTTATGCTGCACTCTTTGTGGAAGTCTACTGCCACATCTTTCTCCCATAGAACAATTGGTGGATTCGACCCACCGACTTTTGAGTTGACAGCTGAACACTTAAGTCACTGCATCACCAGGGATCCTTGAGTTTGTATGTCCTAGAAATATTCACTAGATCATTAATTACAATAAGCAGTGGAGCTAAACCCTCTAGTTAAGTCACCAATAAGAGTACACTTGGTATTTGCGGAAAGAGCGCTGGTCAGATAGTGGGTCATGCATTGCACTGCTAACCACAAGGTCAGTGGTTTGAACCCACCAACTGCTCCAAGGGAAAAAGACAAGGCTCTCTACTCCCAGAAAGATGTACAGTCTCTCAGAAGGCCATGCGGGAAGTTCTTTCTCTAGGATTCAACTTCGGGGAAAGTTCTACCCTATAGGAAGTTCAAAAGGAGTACTATGAGTCAGTTGGCATTGGACTCTATGGCAGGGAGTTGCATTTGTGTGGTGAGAGTTACTTTCTGGGAGATGCTCATACATTTGATCTCTGGAGATCTCTGTTTTCTAATCCACATGCCCTGCTTACGTAAAGCAGGGGTAGGATCCTGCTCCACTGCATATAGTTTGGGGGATCCTCTATAGACGTTGTGCTGTGTGTGTAGAAGACTTGCAAGGGTTGGTCCCTGCTGATGAAGAAGAAGTGTAGAACGAGTGGACCAGGATAATCTAGTTCTCTAAGGATCCTCTGTGAAGTTGGACCTAAAGATCCCACATGTTCGCTGAGCCCCGGTGGCGTAGTGGTTGTTTGCGGGACTGCGGCCCACAGGCTTGGTGGTTCAAATCCAGCAGCAGCTCTCCAGGAGCAAGGCTGCATAGCTCCCACTCCCACCAGAGGGCAGTGATGCCCCCCCACCCAAGATCCTACATGTTCATGAAAGAGTCTGGGTGGTGCCGGGGATCAAGCACTGGGCTGCTCTCTGCAAGACTGGTGACTCAAATCCACCTGCTGCCCCAAGGAGAAATTCGAGACTGTCTGCTCCCATAAAGATGTATGGGAGTCGCTTAGGAACTCTAAAGAAGAGTTATCTGTCCTGTAGAGTCACTAGGAGTTAAAATCAAAGAGAGGGCAGGGAGTTTGGGTTTCAGTTTTAGTTAGTAGGTTCAAAGATCAGTTCTGTTCTTACTAGCCTTCCTAGCCATTCTCTAGAGAAGACATTTCCAAGGGAATCCAATTTCTGAGCCCAAAGGAATATTACCGACTGGAAGGTTCGTAGTTTCGATTCTTATTAGAATTCATTCTTCCTGACTGCCATCCATTTTCCTTTTGCAGCAGGCCAAGTGCTTTGAGGGTCAATATGTCCATGCTAATTTACACAAGTGATCCAGGTAACGTCATTTCCTCCTGATTCTCAAGGCTTAGCCTCATTACCCCAGACAAATAGGCCGAAAGGTACCACCAATATCGACATTCCACTCCCTCATTTGAGACTAGAGCCCAGTGTCTCAAAAGTGAATGAAAGCCTCTGAAAATGCAGCCCCTGGGCACAAGCTGATCTTTAGCACAAAAAGTGCAGCTGGGCTGGTGCAGACTGAGCGGGCATTCGTGCATTCAGCAATCTTCACTGAATGGACCCTCTGTCCTACTATGCAAAAACAGTGACCATAGGCGGGAGCCCAGACATGGTTTCCAATTGTGTGGGCTTCTGGAAGTCCTGCAGAAACCTGTGGAGAACAGCGTCACTCCCAACACCTCTGACGATGCTCCTCACATGAGGCAAGTCCCAGGATTCCCCAGACCTGTGCTCTGTCTCGGGCCCTGTGGAGACTTGTCCTGGGATTACACACAGCTCAGCTCACCTCTGCATCCTAGGGACCCTTGTACCTCAGGGATAATCTCTCTTGTCATTACTTGCCTCACAGGTTTGTGAAGAGGAGTTAATGAGATAATGTTTGTAAAGCATTCTGAGCTCCTCAGAAGAATGAATGGTGCTATATAAATGCAAAACATCATTATTATAGTGATCACAAAGTCGCTCATTCTAGTGAAAGCCGTGGGGAGAGGAACCCTGATTCCGTTATAATCTCCTTTTTCCAAGAGCTGATAACACTCTGAAATATGTGCCCCTTTTACAGATGAAATTCTCCCCCTTCATAATCGGCTCAGAAGTGAATGTTTTGGGAAAGTTTCATCTATTTCTCTTTAGTCTTTTTTTTTTTTTTTGAGAAAGATGAACACCAAATAGGCACACTTTGCCTGCTTACAAAAGAGCTGTTTTGACCAAAACCATTCAAAAAGACTGAGCTTTATGACTTTGAATTTAGCTGGTCTTTAGTCCCCACTGAGATAAATGGAGCAGTGTTAAATCTGAAAGGGGAAAATTGGTTTGGCAAGGTTCTCAATGTTCGAATCTGCCACTCAAGAGTTCCCAAACATAGAACAAAATTGTTTCTTTCTACAGAAATTATTCCAATGATTTTCCCACGCAGGAAAATGAGGAATGCTATGTGGACAATAATTCATCCATCCAACTTAGAAAGATCATTGATTTTTCAGAGGTCTTGAATTGAATCAGTCACCAAGGAGCAGAGGAGACCACTGCAGAGCAGGCCTCTCTAGCTGAAATGATTCTGGGCCCAGGCAGGCAGCATCAGGGGTGAGACAAGCCAAGGATACTGCTAACTGAGCCTCCTTGTGGAGGCTGTTAGGGAGTGGTGAGGCCCCAGGACATGCCAGAGGCCGCCTCAAGGACTTGCCCCTCTCTGGTGTTAGTCACAGAGACACAGGCTCTCAGTTTCTTCCGGCTTTCCAAGAAATGCCAGAAATCAATGATTCTCTAGATCATCACCCCATTATATCCACAAACTCCTCTTTTATATTTATTATTTTTAGACATTGCTGAGTAAAATAAAATATCTGATGATTGGATGGTTTTCTTAACTTTAGATCTAAACTAATGTGGATTTTCTAATGGCATTAGAGTGGGGGTGGAGGTGGGGATGATTTCTGCTTAGAAAATGCAGAGTCTTAACATAATAGAAGATCCCAGTCTCAGAACCAGACCTTCTTCTTCATCTTGAAATCCCCCTTCCTCTCTGAGTCTCAGCCTTCCCCTTAGTATCAGAGGATCACCTGCATAATGGGGAAGTTGTAAGAATGTATGACAGAATATATATATACATATATATGTGTGTGTATGTATACATATACATATACATATATGTATATATATCCTAGAACACTGGCATGCCGTGAGTGTTCAGAAAGTCTTATCTGCTATTGTTCTTACTTGGACTTGAGAGGCCTGTAGAAAAGGACATCACGATGGGTGAATTTGAGGCCCAATGAAAATGAAGGAAAGCTCAATAAAGTGAAGTGGCATAGTCCTCAATGGTGAACTCAAAGCTACCAATGGTCATGAAGATGCAAAGCAGCAGACAGTGCTTTAGCCTGTTCATGTTGAATTGCTGGCTGGCAGCATCTAACAAGAAGACAATGGTCAGAGAGTGGAGTCAACTATTCAGTTTTACAGCGCTGTCTTACTGCTTAATCCATTCCATCCGACTATCTATCTATTTGGGGTTGGAGGTGTGTTTGTGGAGTGCCTGGTCTCTTGTAGCTGTTTAACAAAGAAGGCAGAACGACGCACTGAAAGCTAGTTTTCCTGAAATCCTGGCATGGGAAAGAATTGCCAAACTGGTTGAGCAAAGACAGTGATATGCTCACTTTACTCTCCCTGTCAGCTTCTAGAAGGAAGCTGAGAATTTTTTTTGGAGGTGGGGAGGCATCCCTGCCCTCTGGTGTTCGTGGGAGCTACCCAGTCTTGCTCCTGGAGAGGAAGCTGAGAATTGTGACTTGTTTATTCACCCTCACATAGAAGGTATTCTTTGATACTGAACTCTCTCCAACAGGAAAAAGCTAAGAAGAAAGTCCTGCAGGGGTTCTGAATCTGAGTTTCCGTTTGGATATATGACTTGACATACCTTTGCTTTCTCATTGTATTTGTACAAAGAAGTAATTTTAAGCGCCTTCCACAGTTAATTGCCTATGAATCTGTGGATTTTCTTTGTTTCTTCTTCGGCATGGTCCATTCCCTCATAATATCATCTACCACCAAATCAATTACCAACCAGAATTCCTATTCTCAAAAACCTTCTATAAATCTCACTTGGAAGAATGATAGTGCATACACACCTGGAACAGATGACAGTGTGTAATTAGACGTGAGAATAAGAAATACAAAGAAGTGCTTTAGGAAACAGTAAGGAACATTATGGATTTCACCCACAATGATGAAGAAAAAGATGGACAATTTTGGTGAGCATTCCATAGTTGCTTCTGATGTCAGGGAAGGAAAAAGAAGGACATGAATGAACAGCAACAGGAGAAGCTGAGGGTAGAGAAGTGTTTTCAAGTTCTCCGGAAGCAAGCTTTTTTCTTTTCCTCGAAATTGACTCATCTATAGATTTTGGGAAGATAATGAAATAATGGTCAAAGAGTTGTAATTCTTATTGGCTCCAGGATAACCTTTCCAACCTCCATCAGAAAGGCACTGGAGACTCATTGGCACAGCCTTTTCTGTTTCTTCAGAATATGTGCCAGGGGGAATCAAGGAACTGTGGTGAATAGCAAAATTCACAACAGAATCTAAGAGAAGGTGACAGCATTCACATCAGGGGATGAAAATCCTCAAGTGGTGCTAAGACAATAGGCATGGAAGATGTATGGGAAAATATAGTCCCCTCTTTTGCTGGAAAGGATTCTCAGTGGTACAGTGGGTTTAGCATTGTACTTCTAACCAAAAGATCAGTGCGTCAAATCCAACAGGAACTCTATGAGTAAAAGACAAAGCTACCCATGTCCATCACTGTTTTCTGCCTCAGAAACCATAAGGAGCAATTACACACTCTGCCCTACACAGTCACTGGGACTTGGAGTGGCCTCAACGGCAGAGTGATTGAGGTTTGATTTGGGTTCTTACCCTGGACCTTCCTTATTTTCCAACCCCCAAACTAATCATCACTACAGAACATAACCTAATAAAAGAAGCCCAGCACTGTTGACCCTGCGTCTTGGGGTCATGGCTGTGAAATATTCTGTGGCAGCCCCCTCTTTAGGGGAAGATGCTTGGTGCTGTGGAGGGCACCGCAGGGCAGGGTTCTGCTTTATCACAGAGAAAACAAATGGTCGCAGGACTTGCTTGTCATGCAGAGGAGGCCCACACTGTTCTCCTCATCAGAGAGAACAGAACAAAGGACAGAAGGTTCATGAGGTCTCTGGGCTGGTCGTGGACAGGGTCTGTGGGGGACAAGCTCCTTTGCAATGCCATCCTATGAACTTCATTTCAGTCAGTATGGTAAGAGGAAAAGTGAGAGCCCATTGAACAAGATAAGTTCTTGTAACTTGCAACTCTGTAAATGTGGACCAGCAGCAAAGCTGAATGTCTGTTATTAGGGTCACTTTTAAAGGAAATATTTGTCCCTAACGTTATTTGGTAGATCCCAGGAGGATGTGTGAACTGTATTTGGTGTACTGACTTGGTTGAGTCAGATCTGTGTGTCTATATCCTCTGGCTTTTGTTTCTCCATTAACTGACTCAATGTGAGACTGGGTTGGTGGGATGCGAGCAGTGTGAAGGGTTAGTATGGCTGAGTGAAGTCTTTAAATGGGTTGCCATTGATGCATATGCAACTCATAGAGACTCCAGTATGTCAGAGTAAAACTAGGCTCCACAGGAAGCCAGTGGCTGTTTCTCAGAAGCAGACCACCAAGCCTTTCTTCTGAAGCATCTCTGGAGAGCTTCAGATCACGATCCTTTCACTTAGCAACTGAGCTGAGCGCATATGAACTATTGCACTCCTCAGAGACTCCCTCGTGTCTTTAGCTGTCTCAGAACCTCCACCAGCAGCCTCTATGTAGTCATCCAACATGAAACTCTGAGTAGAGTGATACATCATCTTTGAAAGTAGGACTTCAACATGGGTCCTCTCAGCTGGTTGCTTTCTATCCAAATGGTTACCCCCAATCTCTTCCTATAGAGAAACTCTCACCCTGTTGATACTTATAGTAGAGATCCAGTGGGCATTGTCAAGAGAACCTCTAGTCAGCGGGGTTCAATGGATAATGGCTTCTCACTCTCAAGATCAAGGATGACACAGGTATATATTTAGGCACTGTAGTTAGATGCCCACTAAATAACAGTTGAATGCTGCAACCTGAAGCTCCCAGATGAAGAAATACATATCCTTGAAGAAATATCTGTTTGAACCATTAATGAATAGCCAGACAAGAAAGAAGACGTAGAGTTTTCCAAGACACCATGCACCCTGAAACTAACAACTCCTAGCCACCCAATAAGACAGAACAAAACTTAAGCTATGGGTTTCTGAGACAGTAACCATGGGAGTAGAAAGTCTCATCTTCCTTGTGAGGAGTGACTGGAGGTTTGGAACTGTTGACTTTTCCATTAGCAGTCCAGTGAGTAGCTCATTCCACAACCAGGACTTGGAAACTCTATGGGTGGGTTCTGTTCTGTCCTACAGAGTGGCTAGGAGTGGGCGTTTGGTGGGTGGGTGGAAGGGTGTAGGAGAGAGAACCTGCACTCCAGGGTTCTTTTCAACCCTATCCTCCCCAAACAAAACAAGACAAACCCCAATACAGTTTCAATTGAGGCGACTCCATGTACATCTGAATGGACTGTGCTCCATAGGGATTTCAGCAGCCTGAGTTATAGAAGTTTATCACCATGTCTTTCTTCCAAAGCACCTTTGGGTATACTTGAACCACCAACTTTCCATTAGCAGCCAACTGCATTGACTGCACCATCTAAGAACTCCCATTCACATCCAGAGGAAGGTGGGTTGGAGGTACCAGAAGCTCTGAGCAGCTTCAACCTCATCCCTGAGCTCCTAGTCATCATAGAATCTAGAAAAACTTCAAGCTAACAAATTCTTCTCTCATTTTCTTCCTCATTCTCTTTTCTCTCAAGAAACCCCAGGAAATGGAGGCCATGTGATTCTGGGACATTTAAAAAAATTTTTCTCTCTCAACCAAAGCTCAGGGGTTATAAAAAACATTATATTGTGCTGAGCACTAAAGGCCATGAGAGGAAGTGTAAAGTCTCTGTCTTCAAGTAGCAAGCAACTGAGGATAAAGATGGGTTGGTGGCTGAGGGGACCTCCAGACATGACCTGATTAGAGAATATGGAGCCTCTATATGCATGACATCTATTCTTAAAGAAGTTTAATGATGGAGAAAATAATGGGACTGACAGTTCTGGGGGGACATGGGAGACAAGGAGGTAAGGGAAAGGAAATGGGTGTTAACAAACCCAGGGACAAGGGAACAACAAGTGATCTAAAATCTATGACAAGGAGTGTGAAGGATGGCTGTTAGGGCTTGATCAAGGCTAATGTAACCAAGAAGACTTACTGAAACTCAAATGAAGATTGAACATGATACTGGGACAAGAGGAAAGTAAAAGGAAATAGAGGAAAGTACTAGGAGGAAAAGAGCATCTATAGAGGGCTAAATACAGGCATGTACATATGTAAATAGATTTATATATGACAACAGGGAGCTAGGACTCTGTACATATTTATAGATTTAGTTTTAAGGTAGCAGATGAACAGTTGGCCTCTACTCAAGTACTCCCTCAATACAAGAACACTTTGTTCTAATAACCTGACATTTCATGATGCTCACCTTCCTGATGACCATTGCTGAAGACAAAATGGATATATAAGCAAATGTGGTGAAGAAAGCTGATGATTCTGGTAATCAAAAGATATATCATCTAGGGTCTTAAAGGCTTTGAAGATAAGCAAGCAGCTATCTTAGTTGCGAAGCAGCAAAGTGCACATGGAAGAAGCACTCCAGCCTGTGTGATCATGAGATATCGATAACATCAGGTATCAGGCGTCAAAGACCCAGAACAAAAAAATCTTATCATTGTGAATGAGGGGAAACCCAAAGTCCATCTACAGACAATGGGACACCTCCTTATGGGAGATTCTCAGGGAGAAGAGGAGCCAGTAAGGGTGCCGTATAGCACTGCTGAAGCATACAACTTTCCTCTCGTTTTTTTTTAATGCTTCTTCTCCGCCCCCCATCCCCTACTAATATGACCCCAATTCTACCTTAAAAATCTAGTTCGACAAGATCATGTATACAGATAAGAGTTGGAAACACAGAGAATCCAGGCCAAATAAACCCCTCAGGACTAATATTGAGAGTAGCAATATCAGGAGGGGAAGGGGAAGAAAGGAGAGAAAGGGGAGACTGATCATAATGATCTACATATAACCTGCTCCTAGAAAAGTAGGTGAAAGAAGACACCTGTCAGTGTAAGACATGAAAGAATAATAATTTATAAATTATCAAGGGTTCACGAGAGAGACAGGGTGGGGAAAGATGAAAAGCTGATACCAAGGGTTCAAGTAGAAAGAGCATATTCTGAAAATGATGATGGTCACAAATGTACAAATGTGCTTGACACAATGGATGGATGGGTGCATGGATGGTGATAAGAGCTGTACGAGTCCCCAATAAGTGTTTTTTTTTAAAAAAAAGGAAGTTTAACCCTGAATAAGGAAGAATGATGCTTTTAAATCATGGTGTTGGCAAAGAATAGTGAATATACCCTGGACTCTGAGAAGAAGGAACAAATCTGCCTCAGAAGAAGTACGGGGCTTCTTCGAAGCAAGAATGGTAAGGTTTTGCCACATGTATTGTAAACCTGCTGTCAGGAAGGATCAGCCCCTGAAGACGGACATTGTGCTAGGTAAAGAAGAGAGTTGCAAAAGAGAGGAAGACCCTCGCGAGATGGACTGACCTAGTGGCTGCAGCAGTGGCACAGGCATCCCAGGGATCAGGATGACCAAGGATTGGGCAGTGTTTCATTCTGTTGCACACAGGGGAGCCGCTCAACAGCACCTAGCAACAGTCTACCATATGTAGAGCATATTCGCAAGCTACCCTAGGTGGGCCATCAGAGAAGGGAGCACTCAGTGAGCCGGGAGGAGTTGTTGGAGCTTGCGGGGAAGGCAGGACAGTCACTGAAGCTTGGCAGGTGGAAGGGGTCTGGGATGGCTGTGGAGAAGGCAGAGGGAGGAGAGAGAGTTAAGACCCGGAGGCTGGCTGCAACTCCTGAAGCTTGTCCTCAAGCCAGAGAGGAGAGGGACGTGGGTGTCCCTCCTCCCTAACTCAGCATCTGTGCATTTACCCAAACACATCACCCTTTGTGTAGTGTAATGAGGAGCACAGGAACCCAAGAAAAAGGTTTCCTCTGGAATTCTCCCTTTTCCTTACTGCTTTATTTTCTAATTTTGTCTTTGTTTGAAAGAACAACCTTCTTGCGGAGGCTTCTTTTACTAGATTGCTATGACTTTGGTCATAGCGATGGACTATTGAGGGATTTTATACCACTCTCCGGTCTGGGCAAGGAGTCTGGTGGCACTGTGGCTTAAGTGACATTGCTAAACCATGGCCATGGGAGAAAAACGAGGTTATCTGCTGATTTTATTTCTCTTTTTTTTGTCTGGCATGAGAGGGCTGAGGCAGATTATGTAGCCTTGCTGTCTTCTTTGGAATGGGCAGGCCACAGTCCGTGCATTAGTTACAAGTTTGTCTCCATGGAGGTTGTGTGCTTCTAGATCTCAGTTTCTCCTTCTGAAAAAGAGGTGGTTTTAGCCAGAGAGGAGCTTTAATACTCCCCATGACACTAAGAATCAACAGTTTTCACAACCAATTCACTCACTCATTTGTTCCTGACTTGCTTTAACTTTACTTGCATTGACAATTGAGTTCAATTAGTTCTGCATACTGTTGGAATGGACAGTGCTATTGGAATAACCATGTGACATGAGCTAGGGATTGTTATCTATGTATTATGTGCAGAAGATCCTTGGGGGCACCAGAGGTTGACAGTCAGCTGCTAACCTAAGCGTTGGCTGCACACACACCCCTTGTGAACCCCTTTCTTAAAGATGGCAGGGAAGAAAGCCCTCAGGAGCGGGCTCAGCTCCGCAGCACCGGGAGCCAGAGAGGACTTGGTGGGCAGCAGCAGCTTTCTTTTCATTGAGTGTCTATTCTTTGCTACATGAATGGTCTCTTTTAAATGCAGTCACTCTGGGAGAGAGAAAGTGCTCTCCTTTTGTGAGCAAAGGAACTGAGCCTTCCATAGGCTGTGTCGTTTAACTTGCCCTGCTACCATTCAGGGTCACCTAAGCTATGCTGCAGTAACAACAATGACAAAACTCCCAGGAGGTTGAAACAACAGAAGTTTATTTCACATCTGTGTTTGAAGACAGGTCAACAGGGGCCTCTGCTATCCTGGCTGCTCACTTCTCCGGTGAAATAAAAATGGCTGCAGTTGACGAGAAGAAAAGTGGGGAAGTTTCCTGCTCTCCCTTTCTTTTATACATCTTTTTATTGTGATGTAGGGGGAGGGTTACAGAACCGATCGTCGGTTTTACATTCACCAGTTTGTACATATTTTATTTCAGCTCATCAATCATTTCAATCCCAGCAAAGTACCAGCTTATCCACGTCTGTCCAATGTCTCCTGTTTCCGTTTCTCCTTCTCACCTCACCATTTCTTCTTGGGTAAATCCTGCCCTTTGGATCTCCAGTGGCTGATTATTATAAGCCGGGGCTGAGTTCAGTTCCTGATCTCAAGGATATCTGAGAGATTTCAACAGTCTCCATTGTACCAGTAAGCCTAGTCTCGGTCATGTCCCCATTTTTAAAGCATCCACTTGCAGGCCACTTCCTCTCCTGCTTCATCGAAGATCACATGGCCGCTCCTACACGCAGAAAGGTTCAGAGAAACTCAGTCCTACCATGTGTCTTGCTAGAGAATGGGGATATTTGCCCCCCGCCTGTGATGACCCTCTCAACTTCCCAGAACTGATTGATGGGAAACCCAAGGTGGCTGGCCCCGGAGGAGTCTGTGCTTGACCCTCTGGCAAGGCTAGAAGAGGTTTTCAGACAACTGCAGCAGCCTCTTGCCCCTCCAGGCCCTACTGCCACTGCTCTGAGCAGAGCCTCTGCCCTTCTGGGGCTGTGGGCTATGAGGAAGGAACGGCTTGATTGATGGTTCTCAGCAAGAGTGGGGGAGAGATTATCTAGCAGCATGTGCTGAAGGAGCCATGGCTGGGAGCCTGCTCATAATAGCAATCGAAGCGCTGCTTTCTGCAGGGCTTGGAGCGCCAGGGTCTCGAGGGCTTATTAATCCCACAGCAGTCCTGGGAGGGGTTCGTTGCTGCTGTTATTTATACCCTTTGCTGTGCTCATCCAGCAAGGGGAGTCAGCTGGGCTTATGTTCTGGGGATACAGAGCCCTGGCTGCCATCCAAGCTGGGGCGGCCAAAGCAGGATTCACAAAAGGAATGAATGGCGGCTGGTTAGTCATGGTAATAGTGCAGGTACAGGCATGGCTGAGGGAGTGAACCAGATGATGGCGAGCCCTGGCACTGTGCTCACTCTCTTACTCCTGAATGCAAGGCCACGCTCCTCTGAGACCTCCCCCAATCCAGAGGGACCAGCTGCTCTGTGCCTTCTGCCCAGCCTCTGTTCCCTCTGCCCCTGACCTCCGTGGTCGTGGTCTCGGGGTTTGTGTTTCTGTGTTTGGATGGCCTCGTTCTTCTGGTGTAAAGGCAGTTCCCTGCTGTCATTGTTGTAATATATCATTGAGTTGCCTCTGACTCATTGGCCAACTTATATCTATTACCCCATGAAACAGTGCCTCGTCCAGCTCCATGCTCCCCATTGTGACTCTCTTGGAGCCCATTGGCACCGCCACGGTGTCGATCCATCACCTTGTGTGTCTTCCTCTTGGTCACCCAAAGGGGGAACCCATCACAAGATTGGCTATATAGCCCCTTCCCAGAAGGGGATGAAAAGCAGATATATGGGTGAAGGGAGACAATGGACAGTGTAAGATACAAAATAATAATAGCAATGTATAATTCATCAGGGATTTATGAGGGTGAGGGAGGAGGAAAAAGAGAAGCTTATACTAAGGGCTCAAGGAGAAAATGTTTTGGAAATGATGATGGCAACCTATGTACCAAGATGATACAATTGATATATGGAATTTTATAAGAACTGTTAAGAGCCTCCAATAAAATGACCAAACTCTCCCCACCCCAGGGCCAATAGTAAATGAATTAACAAATGAAAAAGATAATAAAAATTATACAAATACTGTGGCCTGTTCCTGCACCATCCACACAGTGGTCGTTGTGTTTGAGCCTATTGTTGTGGGCACTGCCATGTCTCTCGGGGTGAGGATCTTCTTCTTCCATTTGAGCCTCTACATTGCCAAGTATGGTGTCCTACTTCAGGTCTTGGTCCCTCTGGATGGCACGTTCGAAGTTCATGAGATGAAGTCTTTCCATCCTTGCTTTGAAGGGTTGTTCTGGTTACACTTTCTCCAAGCTGGATTTTGCTTTGGGAAGACTCTTTATCTGCACCGCTACTGAAATCCACTACTTCTTCACTGGTCTTCCTTATCTGTTGTCCAGTGTTCACAGGCAAGTGAGGTGATTGAAAAGTACTAGAGGTTAAGTCAGGGGCGTCTTAGTCATCAAAGTGACATCTTTACCTTTATGATTCTTTCAAGAAATCATTCACAATAGATTTGCCTGATGCAATGTGACATTTAATTTCTTGACCGCTACTTCTTTGAACATCCATTGTAGATCCAAGTAAAATGAAATCTTTGACAACTTCAGGATTCTCCCCATTTAGCTTGCCTTTTTCTATTGGCTCCATTGTGAGGCCTCTTCGATTAACACAGGCCTTGTTTCAGCTGGGATCTCCTTCCCACTCCTCACCGCAACCACCACCTCCAGAAAAGCAAGCACCATCCTTTGAATCTTGCATATAGCTCTGTGAGAGTTGTAACAACCACTCTTCCCTTTGTTGTTTACCTGTCTGTCTCTCACAACACAATGATAGCTCTCTGAGAAGAGAGACACAGGTGTCTCATTTACTTCTGTGTCTTTTGCATATATCTAAATCTGAACAGGACCAGGATTGTGGTGATGACCCAAACCCCATTCACTGAGTGGAGTCTGACTCATAGTCATCCTATATAGGGTTTTCAAGGCTGTAAATCTTTACAAAATCAGGTAGCCTCCTTGTTTTCATTCAGAGCAGGTGATGGGTTGAAACTGCTGATTCACAGCAGGTGATTAATGTAATGATTCACATTAGTGTAATAATTACAACAATTATTTATTTTATCAATGTAATAATTACAATGAAGATTAAGGTAATATTTTTTTAAGATCAAAATTAATTCAAAAGTTCATGATGAACAAAAAAGGACAATGTCAAATCAGAGCAGAGTGTGTAGCAATGTCATGTTGAGCCACACCAGATAGAACCTCGGGCAAAGGGGGAAGTCAGAAACACTGAGGCTTTCTTTATTTACAATTTTGACATTTTGTTTACCAAGGGATTTTTGCATTAATTGGGATTTTCAAGAACTCTAGCTAGAACATGATAAGTTCTCTACACATAAGCTAGCCTGTGAGGGAGTAGATAATTGGGAAAACTTTGCAACTGTACCTCCAATTATCCAAAGCCTCAGTATTCGCTTTTAAAATTTCCATTTGTCCTTGGAAACTTCTTCACCCTATTCCCTGTGTTTTGATACAAGTGCTCTAACCCCTTTCCAACTAGTATGATGAAAGGAAGGGAAAATAATAAAAAAGAAAAGAAATATACACAAATTAGAGAAATGCCAAAGTGATTCCACGGTTCTGCCCAATCAGCTGCTCACTGTGCAAGCAGAAGGCCATGGTCACTGGAAACGCTCAGTAACAAGCTAGCCGAGCAGCGTGACCCAGCCCAGTGTCCGAATGAGCCCTGGGAAGAAGGCTGGCATCTTAGTTGTAATGAGTTCTCCCAGTTTTCTATACATTGTCATTGACAGACAGACAAATAAGAGCAGGCCTTAGAGCCATGTCTGGAGCCATTCTGGCCCTAGTTCATGACATTAGTGTGGCCTAGTGGGAAAGGATCTGGGCCCACGAATGAGGACTCGTGTTTGGTCCCAACTCTACCCTCACTAGCTGTGTGACTCTGAGCAAAGAATATAGCCAGTCTATGCTCCAGGTTACTCTGAGGTAAAAAGAGAGGGCGAATCTACAACATTCTGCTTTTCAAGCCATACTCAGTGGGATCCCAGAACTATGAGCAGATCAGAGAGGAGCCCTGGATGCCTCACGAGGGAGATGGAGAGAGCCACCCACTGCATCCATAGTTACCATGCATTACATTTCCACAGAGAACACACATGGAAGGAGCTTTCAGCACCTTGAATGATCTTGAACAGCTCACCAGCCACATAGGGTGGAGTCTGTAATTCCTTGGTCATGGCTTTCAGGAATGGCGTGATTGCTTCAGCTGTGTCTGAAGGACATGTTCACTTAAACTCATGAACTCAGGGGACCCCAGGATCTTGAGACACACAGAAAGGGACAGCTTGATTTCCTCATCCCTTTGCTTTGCAAGCATCTTTGTCCCAAGAAATCACTCAGTCCTTAGTTATCCAGCTATGACCACAAACTACAGAGTCCCAGGATCCCAGTCATGGGAGAAGACCAATCAGTTGAGTGCAACAGCTTGCATTTGATGTTTGAATCCTCTCCTCTCCAGTCTCATTAATGTAATGTCTTCTTGAGTAACTTTGATAACTGTAAGCTCACTATCCCCAACGGCAGTCCACTGTACTCTTCAGTCAAACCTGACCTGAACCCTGATTCAGAGCTCCATCTCCCCAGACCAGGATGAATACAATCCCTCTGCACATCACCCTTCAGAAGACTGAAGAGAGTCGTCCTCTCTTCCCTGCCATCTTCAATGGGCCTAACTGATCACTTCCCATTCAGAGCACATGTCTTTATGGCAAAGGAGGTGGGGCTCCCTTTGCATAGACTGGCAGCTTTGTTTTCAGTTCCAGAATGGAACACGACATCCTGTGCAGGCGGATGAGCCCAGAGCAGAGCGGGGCAATGTTCTCTTTCTATTCAGGGCGTCTCATCCTGCTGCGCACTGGAAACACCTGGCTAGCTTTTCAAAAATATCATTTCCTGAGTTTGACAACTACACAGAGCATTCTGGGGGTTGTGGGGTGTGTCCGGACTTTGGCATTTCAAAAAAAAATTTTGAAGTGATTTTTTGCGTGTGATCATAATTTAGAGCGGTTGCTTGTTACATAAGTTTCTGTGAAAGCTTTAATTGATGAATGAGCCACCGCAGGATGCAACACAGCTTGGTCAGGAAGGCCACGGGGGGAGAAGAAGAGGCTAGCGTTTGTTAACATCTATGAAGTGACCAAGGTCCCATGGCCGGACAAGGATTTGTCACTTAATCGCCAAATGAAAGTTCAGTGCCTTGAGTCCACTAGGTGCTCCTTGGGAGGACAATGTCTGATTTTATAAAGGTCACCGCATAAAAAAATCCTATGGGATCAGGGTTAAGATTAGGGAAAAAGAAAAAAAAAGAACTCCTATGGGGTCGCTTTTCCTATAGGATTCCTATGAGTTGCAATCAACTTGATAGCAATGAGTTGTTTGGATTTTTTGTTTGTTTGGTTTTGGGGTGTAGTATGTGCCAAGTATTAAGCTAGATACATACATTGTTCCATTGGCACCTCATCTGCAAGTCAGGTGGATATATATATATATATATATATTTACAAAATAAGGAATCAGAACCTTGAAAGGATTAGTCAATTTATTCAATGTCACTCAACTATTTCAGAAAAAGAGTTGGAGTTCAAACCCAAATCTATTTGAACTCAGATCTCACCTTCATTTACCTTACCCCTCAGCCTTCCGGATCTCAATGAACTTATCAGTACTTACTGTGCATCAGAAGCTAGATCTGCTTGATGTGTGCCCAGCCAGTTACCACGAAGGGTGAAAGGTGAAAGGGGAGGGAGAGAGGGGAGGGCAAAGAGGAATGGGTAGAGGAGGAGGGGGAGGGGAGCTAGATTTCATGTGGTGATCTGCCAGCCCATGCTGGGCCACAAAGCATTTTCCTTTTTCATTCAATGATTTGTTTGTGGGTACGTTTTCTTGAAGGAAAAATCATGTCTAAGTAATGCAGGCTTTGTAGAGAAATACGTCTTTGGTATTTGGTTGTAAAATAAATGTCAGAATAGAATGTTTGAGAAAATAAAGAGCTGTATATGAAATCACTTCCCACAGAGCTGTGGAATACTGATGGGCTCTTGCTGGTGCTCCATTATTTAAGGCACATTGACACAGAAGAAAGGAGGTGCCGTATCTTAGCCTCTGTTGGACTCTGGGGACATGATCTTTTGGTCAAAAGTGGCCACAGAGCCCCCTCCATGTTGTTTCAACTGCAGGGCTTAGCCTATCTTTTGAAGACCTTCCCAATCTTGAGTCTCACTGCCTCAGTGACATGACCACAGAATCCCATGCAGCTTCCAGGACATACTCCCATGAAGATTTTCACCAGTAGGAGTCATGGGACGATCAACATTTCTCTCCAACAACAGAAGGTCATGGCTATTGTCATTCCTTCTTCCAAGAGGTCCAGACAAGAGGAGGGGAAGGAAAGAACAAGGGAACCATCCACAACAGAGGCCTAAAAAGACGATGACAGGGTGTGTAGAGCACCAACATCTCTACATGGGATCCTCTTCACCTCAGATGTCCTCACACCCAGCTTCTATCTCTTCCCAAGAGGTCTCCCCAAACATCTGGGACTAGAAAATTCTCCCTTATCTCTTCTCCAGCCCTGTACTCACCTCATCATAGAACACCCTAGAACAACGGTTCTCAATCTGTAGGTTGAGACCCCTTTGTGTGTCAAATGACCCTTTCCCAGGGGTCACTGGAGATCATCAGAAAGCACATATTTCTGATGGTCTTAGAAATCGAGACACCACTCCTCTATCCGTGTCCAGGCAGGTCCACTCACATGCAGATATGCCCAAATACCAGTACCCGGTGTGAAGACTGCCACCCATTTACACCATGCTTCAAGACAAAGTTTCATGGATATTTAATTAGAAAAAAAATATTTCACAATATATAATTACATACTGTTTTTGTGATTCATCATTTTGCTTTGATTATGTTCAATTTGTAACAATTAAAATACATCCTGCAGATCAGATATTTACATTGATTCATAACAGTAGCAAAATTACAAATAGGAAGTAGCAACAAAAATAATTTTATGGTTGGTGGGTCACCATAACATGAGGAACTGTATGAAGGATGGTGGCATTAGGACGGTTGAGAACCACTGCCCTAGAGTCTAGTGATTAGATTACTTTAAAATTGCTTCATTGCTTATCAATCTCCACTTTCAGATGAAAATTTCTTAACCACACGATCTAGGTGAGTTCTAGGAGTGCCCAGACTTATGTCCTGCAGTCCTTAGTGTATCCTGGCTTCCGGAGCCCTGAGAAGTCCAGTCCCATTATCCCATCATGTGACAAACTCTTCTTTATGTGTGCTGTGTCTGGAAATGCTTAGAAAACACTATTTTAGACTGCTTATTTCATGATGGGAAGGAAAGAATGAGAAAGGAAAGAAAGAAGGGAGAGAGGGAAGGAGGAAAAGTGAGAGAGGAAAAAAGGAAAAGGGAGAGAGGAAAGAAGAGTCTGTTCAGGTATCAATAGAAGTCTGTTTATACCTGAACAGACTCTGAGCCACTGGATATACACAAGAAAAGGTCATTTACCAGGGCGTTCTGACAGCAGTTCCTGTCAAAATCATGTTGTTGCTACGTGCCATGGAGTACAGTACCGCTGCCCCAAAGGACCCTATTTACATCCCTGGTAGCTATTTATACATTGATACATACATTTTAATA
>PVJH01022817.1:0-19373 GCA_004026705.1 Nesogale talazaci
TGGTGGTGGTGGTGGAGGTGATGGCGCTGATGGTGGTCATGATGCTTGTGATGTTCATGATAGTGAATGCCATTGAGGTCCCTTCTGAACATTATTACCATATAGGATAAGCAGTGGTCCCCGCAGAGGACGTACACAGAGACCAAAAACCACGGGAGGTCCTGTCCTGGCTCCACCATCCCCAGTGTGACCCGGGGCGAGTCACTTACCATCCCTGGGTCCTGGTTTCTAAGTTGGCAGCTCAAGGCAGACACTCTGTACCCTGGTTAGCTTCCAGGGCCAGGGAGGACCCCAGGAGATAAGGCACGGAATGGTCCTGTGGGCAGTGCCCATAAACATGAGGCATTCATACAGGAAAAGCCAACAGGAAGAGACGGAAAGAAAACTCATAAAGGCCCCCGTCTCCGGCCCCCTGCCATATACTTGCCCTCATAGGCGACCTCTCACCCTAAGGAGCAGACCTTGGGGAGTTAATAAGAAATACAGGACTTCCTGCAAGATAGCGAGTTAATTGTGAGCCGTGAATTACTTTTTTCCTTTGGAGAAAAAAAAACGATGTAGTCAGGTCAAAATATTTTTGCGTTTCAAACACTTGAGTTCCTTTGTCCTTGGGGCTGACATGGCTTGGTTTCTATGCAGCTGCACAATGCATGGAAACGTCTTTTAACTACCAGACGGTCCTCACTGATAAGCCCACCAATTAATAATGTGAGGTTGGACCACGGTGGAGGGGTGAGAAAGCGGAGGCCTTTGGGGAGTCTGTTTACTTAGCAGCCCACGTCCCTTTCAGCCCCTCCAGTAAGCAGGCCCCTGGAGCACACACATTGACCCTGGTACAGGGAGGGGACCTGCTGACACCCACCGCCCAGGCATGCTGGCACCAGACAGACCCCCAGGTGCTGTGTCCTCACCCAGGCTGATGTGCTGGGGCTTGTTCCATGAGACAGAGCGGGGGAGTCTGAGAGAACTGACCTTTCCTTCACTGCCTGTCCTCCCCTCCCTCCCGGCCCAGGTCAGAAATGTTGCCCTAAAGCCTGAGTGCTCAGCTGGTGGCCCCATGCACTATGTACCTTTCTGGCCCCTATGTCCAACATCTGTGGCCTCTCATTCTGGGCCAGAAGGCGGCAGAAGGGGATGAGGCAGTGCTGAGGCCCCTCTGTCCCCTGTCCTTTCCCATATCACCCTAAGCTGAACCGGGACTTAAGACAGGTTGCTGCTGGGAGGAAAATGGAGAACTAAGACTGCCCAGAAATTTGGTAGTTCTTTCTCTGGGCACTTGCACTTTTTACAAAGGCTGGCCAAAGGACCTGTGCCTTAGGTCAATCTGTACCCATTCCACAGGTGGAAAACCTGAGGGGAGCCACCAGCCCTGTGTTTCACAGCCGCTGACTAAAGAAAACAGCCGGCTGCTCTCTGAGTCTGAATTGAGGCAGCCACTGGGTTTCTGGGAGAAGCTGGGTCCTTGGTCTCTAGGAGAGCTCATCATTATTCTGTGACTGCCTGGGAATCCATAGTCACTTTCCCATCTTGTTGATGGGAGAGGGGGTCTCACTTGATGACAGAGCCACATTTAAGTAGAAGACACACCATACAGGGGACCGACTCACCCCGGAACAAAGCCAATCACCAGATGAGCACAGTCTCACCCCAGAGGCCAGGGAGAGGTGCTGTCGGTGGGGTCGACCATGGCACCCCCCACCGTCCCTGCTCCCTGGCGGTCTGTCCCCAGCCTGGATGATATGTGTGGTGTTCTTCCTGAGAGGCCGCTGGGAAGCCGGCCAGTGTGGAAGACTCAAAGAGAAGCATCAGAAGTGCTGCTTGGAGACTCAGGGCTCAGGGACACCCTAGGGTGCTTGTGGGGACAGCAAGCACCATGACCACAGCGGGACCATCCACGTGAGAGTGTGCCGTTGGGGGTGTGTCATCCACGGCACTCCGTGGCTGGAGCTGGTCTTGCGGGTCCAGCGTGGGGGTGGCCATCAAGCCGATGGCTGGGCGCGTGGGTAATCTTCCACACTCCTGGTTTCCCCTGAGTTCAGCCCTGGGCAGGAGAGAAAGGGCTCCCCATGACTGCCAGAGGGCTGCTCTGTGTGCACAGACCTCCCCGGGTGCTCAGTGGGCCCGTGGTGGCGTGAGGGTGGAGGGTCCCCTTGGGCCCCGGCCTGCAGTCACTGTGCACACAGGCACCAGCAGGTTCTGGCCCCTGGGTTCGCCTGCTTGTCCTTGTCATGGGGAAGCACTTAGACGGGAAGGTGCAGAACGGGCGGTTGCCCTTTGGCCCGTGAGAGTGGAGGAGACTGGCAAGGAGGCGGATTAGCATAGTCACTGCAGCCGAGCAGGGTCAGGCCTGACAAGTGGGAGGCTGATGCCCGTCTGGGCAGGGATGTCGTCTGTCCTGCGTGGCTTGGTGGCAGTTAAGAACCCCCGAGTAGTCATCCAGTGATGCTCATCACAGTCCCCGGGATGTGCGGCAGCGCCATGATGCGTGTCCCAAGTCCCTCGTCACCCCAAACCGACAATCGGTGCCCCCGCTCACAGAACGTGGCCTCTCTCACTGGCCCCTCTAACTCTTCCATCCACGGCGGCCCTGAAGGGCCGAGAAGAGTGGCCCCTGTGGGTTTCCGAGGCTGTAACTCTTTATGGGAGAGAAGGCCTTCTCTTTCTCTCGAGGAGCGGCTGGTGGGTTCGAACAGCAGACTTTACTGTTGGCAGCCCAAGGCAGGACCCACTATGCCACCAGGGCACTTCTGAATCATAGTGGTCAATGAATCAGCTCAATGCCAGTTGTGAGTTAGAGCTCATCGTTCATAACCCAGTTATGCCACTCAGCATGACATCCACATCACAGCACGTTCCAGATCTCCCATGTGGGAGGTGGGGAGGGATTCACCACCGCAGACCACGGCTTTGTTTGGTTTATCCCTTAAGCTGCGGGCAGGCAGTCATCTGCTGGGTTATGGCCTCCATCTGGTTGTGGTGACACGGTCTGAGCCATATGCACATTCGTTCTCTGGTCAGTTTTCAGTGGCCATCCAGCTGGCTGCCCTCTCTGCATCCCCACCCACAGGGCCCCTGAGTTCTAGCTCCTCCACCTTCCAGGCAACACGTGCCAGTGTCTCTCATTCTGGTCACAGCTGTCCTTGTTGTATGTGTGTGTGTGTGTGTGTGTGTGTGTGTGTAAGGTCGGTCCAATGGCATTAGATGCTCCAGGGTCCAGGGGGAGACTCCCCTGAGAACAGGTTCATGAGCATGAACCGGCTGCAGCCTCCTGACCACAGCGTGGGAAATGCAGGGCACTCAGGCATCCTGGGATGACCCCAAGTGTGGGGGGAATGCCACTGTTGACTTTGCTGGGCTCCCTTGTGGCCACTCCAGATAGGACCACCTGTAGGTGGGGGGTACGTGCTTTTGCAACCCTGGGCTGCTGCCTGTATACTGCCCAGCCTTTGGGCACTTGGTGTTGGGGGAGGGGACCCAAGGTTTCTCTTGGCTCCACCCTAATTGCTCCCCCCAGTGGTAGTCCCAGTGCAGCCCTGCGAGCTCCCTATCCCCTAGAGCACTGGTTCTCACCCTTCCTCATGCCACCACCCTTTAACCAGGGGTCCTCAAACATTTTGAACAGGGGGCCAGTTCACTGTCCCTTGGACCGTTGGAGAGCCAGACTATAGTTAAAAAACAAAACAAAACAAAGACAACTATGAACAAATTCACTGCAGGCTCGGAATGAGTAGGCAGCTTAGCAGGACAGCAGTGGTGGCAAAAACACCCGGCAGGCAGGATAAATGTCCTCGGCGGGCCACATGTGGCCTGCGGGCTATAGTTTGAGGACCTCTGCTTTATACTGTTTATACAGTTTCTTTATACAGTTTATACGGAAGGTGGTGATCCCTAACCATCACTGTCCTTTTGCTACTGTTATGAATCACCATGTCAATATCTGATAGGCCGGATGCATTTTCATTGTCACAAATAGAGCATAATTAGAGTAAGGTGATGAATCACAGAAGCAATATGTAATCACATATTTGAAATACGTGTTCCTAATGACAAATCAATGAACATTGGTCTTGATGCATGGTGCAGCATGGGTAACAGTCTTTGGGCGGGTACTTGCATGTGCGCATATCTGCATGTAGGCAGACCCGCCTGAAGATGGATAGAGGAGTGGTGTCTCAGTTCCTAAGATCTTGGGAAATGTGTTTTCCAATGGTCTTAGGCCCCCACAGGGGTCAAGACCCACAAGTTGAGAAACACTGCTCCAGAGACTCCGTGCCCAATCCTCTGGTGGCACTGAGACAGGGCTGTGCTTCCTGACCTGGTCTCAGTCACCACCAAGGGAGGTGGAGACTGCCCCTGGGCGTCTCTTGGGGAGACTGTCCCCGCAAGGTGGATGTAAAGGAGGCTGCTCCTTAAAGACACTGGCAACGGCTACTTAGACAGCAGAAATGGGGGTGAAAGCACTAGGGGTTCATTGGTTCCTTCCTCAGTCCATGGCAGATCCGTGGTCCCTCTCTAAGCCCCCACAACTCACCAGGGTCCCCTTTGAACTCCCTGGCATTGGAGGGCCATGTCCTCCTTACAGACAAAGAGCCTGCTCAGTGCGCACGCTGGACATCAGGGCTGCCGGCAACACGCATGCACAGAGCACGGATTGAGGCCGGGCCCTAGGGTCCCAGGGCTGCTGAAGTCCAGGCTTACCAAACAGGGAGCTGAGAGCAGCAGCATGTCTCACAGGGGGCTAAATCCAGAGTGGGCATGCCAAGCTCCAGTGGAGACCTTTCTCATTTCCCCGGTGCCCGGGGGTGCCGGCATGCCTAGGCTCATGGCTGCGTCCCTGCAGTCTAAGGCTCTTTCTCACTGGCTGGGGCCTCTGAGTCTATCTCTGTGTCTCTCTGTGGATACGGCCACTGGCCAGGCAAAGACGCTCTTCCCAGATAAGCTCAAGTTCTGGGGGGCATTCTATCCAATGCAGGCACTCTGTCCACCACCCTTTAAAGAAGCAAATGCCCTGTGGCAAGGGCATCATGGGGCACCAGAGGGGCCTCTGGGAGGGGCACTTGGGAGAAACCTGGGCTGGAAGGGAGAAGGCGTCTGAAGGCAAAGCACAGAGCTTGGGGGACAGCAGGTCAAGGACCAGGGCTTGGGGACGGGGTACACGGTGCCAGGGGGAGGTGGGCCCAGGAGTGGATGTGGCGAGACCAGCAGGTTGCATAGATCCATGTTCAAGGCCAGCCCTGGGACCCTGAGAGAGGAGGGGGAGAGGGGATGGGTCATGGGGGACAGAAGGCTGGGCTGGGCAGGAGCAGAGGCTGACACAGCAGATGTAGGGGCTGTTTCAGAGGCTGCAGAGGGTTGGTTGGTTATTTAAGCCTAGAGAGCAGGTGTGCTGGCCCATGGAGTAGGGGGTAGGGACGGATGGGATTAGAGGTAGGGGTTTTAATGACCAATAATGTTTCTTAAGCATCTTTGGACGGCAAGTGTTTGTGGTTAGATGAAGCTGCATGAGCTCAGGTGACTGGGACCCCGAAAGAATGGGTCCGCTAGGGTGGGCATGGGGGTGCTGAGCCCTCAGCTGCTCTGATAGCAGGACCAGCAGGAAGCGGGAAGGAGTCAAGGGGAGTCACAGAGGCAGAAGTGGCCCAGCCACTGGGTGAGACTTAGCAAGAGGAAGAGGGTGCAGACAGAAGCCAGACCTTGGTGGCACCACCATTGGTCTGACAAGAGCAGCTTTCCTTAGGGACACAGGACCCTGGTGGAGGAGCCCACTCCCCCCACCCCAGTGGTCAGAGAAAAGGCCAGCACAGGGAGGGGAGGCAGGGACAGGTCAAGGTGGTGAGAGAGCGGACATGCTTCCAGGGACGCCCCTCGGGCGGGACCGACAGGAGATGGCCTCACTCCAGAGTGCCTGGGGAGGTCTGAGTGGGACCCTGGGTGGGGGTGCAGGTGGCTTCGGGGCAGACTGCAATGCAAGCTGAGTCCCCACTAGACAGGCAACCAAGTGGCTGCCCTCGCCAGGCTGCTGGGCCATCGGGATCTCAAACACCCCCTGTTTGTGGTCAGCGACCCCAAGCCCCTGCCTGCTTGTACAACCAGCGGTGGCCCCTTCTCATTAAGCTGCCCAACCAGGAAGGAGGCCGCCACGCGCTTAGTCAGCGAGAATCATCGTAATCCGCGCCGTCATAAATGCATATTTAATAACGGCTTTCTGCTCCAGTGGGGCTGCCTGGGAAGCTCTGAGATTCGGCTCCTTGGTGATCGTGAGAAGTTAATAAAGGCGGGACCAGGGGCAGTGCAGCCCTCTGACATCTTCATCTTTGTTCCAGAGACACAAAATAGCCTGAGACCTACAGAGCCAGCCGGTACAGCCGGACAGATGCCGGCCAAGCTTCGAAGAGGGCACAGGGGTGCGTGTCACCCAGCCCCCCTCCCCTCCAGCTAGAGTGTTCCAGTCTCCCCTCCCACCTCCCCCAGCAGAAGGTCCTAGTGGGCCACGGGAACCAGACAGCATGCATCCACTAAGGGACCTGCTTACCAGGCACTTCTGCTGCTGTTGAGTGAGACCAGGCTGGACACCAGTGACCCAGACACACTGGGAGGGTCTTGGGTTGCCAAGATGCTGAGCCAGTTTGCGCCCAGCTTCCAGACAGACAAGGAGGAAAGGCCTGGGTGTCTACTGGGAAACCAGCCGGTACAGACCCTGTGGATCACACGGTCCCACCCAGAGCATGTGACTGGGCAGCCGGGCAACATGGCACTGCGTTGTGCAGGGACTCGCTGGGAGGTGAGGGCCACTTGGATAAGGGGCAGAGTGCGTAGTGAACTCTTCCAGGCTCTGAGCCCAGCCCCCTCTCCCAAGTCCTACTCCCGCCCCCAAGTCCAGCCTGTGTCCAGCCCGGCCATCCCCTCGGGACACAGCAGCACGGCAGCAGCCCCCTATCGACTCTATCCCTTCTACCATTTTCATCATTTATTGAAAGGAAATTCACACGGCATACAATCCACCATTTCCAGGAGCCCAATTCAGTGGCATGGTGTTCATTCCCAAAGCTGTGCACTCCCACCCCATCCCCATCTAACCCACAACATTCTCACCACCACCACCCCCCAAAGGGACACCCAACGGCCATTGGCAGGCTTGGTGGTTATGCGTTGGGCAGTGAATACACAAAGTCTGCCATTCAAAGCCTCCAGCCACTCCTTGGGAGAACGGTGGACTCTCTACTCCCTGAAAGGGCTGCTGGCTCAGAAACTACCTGTCCCTGAGTCCCTGGTGTGATGGCAGTGCGCTGTCTTGTTTGCTTGTCCCCTCCCCTCCTGGCAACTGCAGTCTCTTCTTCTCCGTGGGTCGGTCGAGCCCAAATACTTTCTGTAAACGAGTCGTCTACTGAGTGGCAGGCAGCGAGGGTCTGCTTCTGCTCGGCATATGGCAAGGGTCGTCCTGGCTGGCCAGTCCGCAGGCCTGCATTTCTCTCTGGCTGGAAATTTCTGGCCTGCATTTCTCTTTCTGGCCACCTCGTGCCCAGCCATTCATCCCTTGATCCTTCATACAGCTTAGATTTCTCCAGCAATCATGACTATTAAAGAGTTACAGTCTTAGAAGCCCATGGGGGTACTTCTGTCCTGCCCGATAGATAGGGTGCCCAGGTGTCAGCGTGACCTGGATGGTGATACATGAGCGTGAGTGCCATGAACCATCTGTGTCTGTCTCTGTCCCCAGTCTGGGTGCCAATGGGGAGTGGACATGTTGGTTCTTATAATCACCCTACATTGAAGTTTAGAGCATCTGCCCTGTTGCTTTCTATGTAGGCATGCCGCTGCCCTGTCTTACATGGCTTTGCAGAGAAACTAAAGGCTCCCCACGGACCCAAGGTTCCCCACGGACCCCGTATCTCTGACCTGTGTCTACCTTCAAGAAACGGGAGGCACAAGCAGGGTTTCCTACCTAACCTGTTTCCATGGTCACTGGGAATGAACCCAAAGGAGGTTGCTGGGCCATCCAGGCAGGATCGGTCAAGGTCACTCAGCTGTCCCGGAAATGGAGAAGCCCAGGCTGGTTCTCCGTGTCCTTGGCCTGCAGCTTCTTCCTGCTGAGAACACGCTAACCAGGGCTTGTCCTGTGGGGCCGGGCAACAGGCCCCCAGCCTGGCATTGCAGGCTCTTGGAGCACCCGTATGGGGAGCACGTCCCAGCCAAGCCCTGACCTGGGCACTGGGTCAAGTCAGAGGTGCCCATGTGGATGCAGGTGTGGGTCAACCCCAGGGCAGGTGGGCAGTTCCCCCTGTGGGTGCTTGCAGTGTGGGTGGTACTCTGGTGCTCAGAGGACAGCAGTCATGGTGGGTATGGTGGTGGGCGCCGTGGCCCTGGGAACACCGAGTGTCAGGTGTGCTGTGCCGCGAGTCTGTTTGTCACTCGCTAATCCACCCAGGGGAAGGAGAAGGGCAGAGGCCTGTCAGTCTCAAAGCAATTAGGATAATTAAAAAAGGAGGCTTATTGGGTAAACATGCTCTCTGATTGTGACCCCTTAATTAATGGACTACGGGGAGAAATTACAGCGGTGGCAACATGATGAACACATGCGTTTGGAAGAGAGCTGTTAAGAGAGGGCGTGGGTGGAGGGATCGGCAGCGCCCAGCGGGGGCAGGGGGGATGTGCTTGCCCAGGTGGCAGCCCTGCACCCCCAGGCTGGGAGAGCTGCCGGCCAGCCGTGGCTACCTAGAGGAGGTTCAAGAAGGCCTCGCCCTTCATATGAAGCACAAAAGCCATTCATCCCCCTCTGCGGAAACCACATCTCCCCCAAGGCTCATCAGCCAGCAGCATGGGGGGAGCCCTGGTCCAGGGAAGATCACAGTGGTTGGGACACTGGCATTGGACTTGTCACCCCCAACCACGCCCGGCCTGGACGTCTGTCACTGTCTCAGTGCTGCCATGAAGTCAGCGTCTGCCTCAGGAAGGTCCCCCCAACACACACACACACACACACACACACCAGCACAAAAGACTACCCAGCCCTGCACCACACCCCTGGTTGGCTGCCCATGGGACCTCTCAGTGCCATTGGGCTTCCATGGGACGATTCCCAGAAGTGGCCTGTCTTCCTAGTCCACCAAAGCTGGGTCAGCCTCATTGCAACACAGGAGCCTCCACCGACAGATGCACAACCCTCCCCCTGCCCCCCAATGACACCTGGAAGCATCTCTCATTGCCAGCCGCGCCCAGGGCCCCGCTCACAGCAGAGAACCGTGACTCAGTTCACTCCCAGTCCAGCCCAGGACAGGAACAAATTAGTGACCCTCAGGCGCCGAAGGAGCTTGCTGAAGCAGTGGCCAAGGTCTTGGCGGCTAGCCAGCCACAAGGTGGGCAGCTCGAAGCCACCGACACCTCCACAGAGAGGCATCTCTCTGTGCCAGTCTGCCTCCATGAACGTTATTGTCCGAGAAACTCTGCGGGGGAGGCCTCGGGTCTCCCGTACCCCAGCTGCTGTCACTCTGAGACCTCCTCAGGCAGGAGGGGTTTGCTCTCCCCGCCGGCAGCCTGGAGGAAGCAAGCCTGGCCAGAAGTTGGCATGGACAGACTGGCCTGAGAACTAGCCTGACAAAGCAAACTGCATGTTTTCCTGACTCGGTTCTGGCTTCTGCTGCCCCCGTGTGTGTCAGCGCAGGACTGTGTCCCACAGGGCTCTTGCAGGCCAGAGCTGACAGCCAGGCCTTTCTTCCAAGGGGCCTCAGACACAAACTCTGCCACCCATCAGTTCATGGCTAAGGGGGAGCTGCCCCTGGGGGTAGATCAATCCATAGCCTGTGGGGTGGGTCAGCAGCCTGAGGCCAGAGAGGAAGGCAGGTGGTCCAGAGGGGCCTATCTCTCCCGCATCACTGTCTGGTGACTGGTCCCACAGAGTGGCACTCTGGGTGCCAGGGAGCACGTGTCCCTGTAGGGCATGGCCTGATCAACTTAGTCTCCCAACCCTCTGCCTGCTGGGCACCTCCTGCCTTTTTGGGCAAAGGCCTCCTCTCCTCCCACTGGCTCCTGCCACATCTTGGGCCCACCTGCCTGCCTGTGGGCACACGACATTCTCACCTGTCAAACCTACCAGGTCATACAGAGGCCCAGTCTCATCCGTGCTCGGGCTGACCTCCTTTAGGCAGTAGCTGTTTGACCAGGGGCTGGCGGAGGAGGCTGCTTCCCTCCAGAAGCTTCCAGCAGCTTCCAGAGATGGCTGGGTCTGGCTTCCACAGTCCAGGGACAAATGATGCGAAGCCTGTGAGTTGTAGGGGGCCGGGACCATGTGACTGCGCGAGCCAGGCCTGGCTGGGTGGGAGAGTGGGATTTGTCATGTGGTGGTGTATGTTAGGGTCCGGGAGGAGAGTTCTTGGTGAATGTGGCATCTCTGAATGCAGGGCTCACAGATTTGTCACCTCTAGTCCCCAACAAACAGTATGGAGAACATGCACTTGGGCGCACCCAGCTCTGCTCCCTGTAGGCAGCGCTCAGCACGAGACAGGCCCTTTACCTGGGTTACTGCTGCCTTCTCTGCCCACCCTTCCTCAGGGGAAGACCCAGCCCCGCACTCTCCCTGAGGGGCTCTGGAAACCCCTGTCTCCGAGTGGCCAGTCTCTCTGTGGTCAGGGGCAGGTGGGGGAAGAGAAAGGACACGTTCGGTGTCTCCTTGGGCTTTACACCAGCTGATGCTGACGGGCAAGCACACTGCTCTTCTGCGGAGCCGCTGGTGGGTTCAAACCACCAACCTTTTGGTTAGCAGCCAAGCGCTTAAGCTTCGTGCCACCAGGACCCTCAGCCACAAACCCAATCCCCTGGCACGGAGTCAGTTCAGACCCACGGTGACCCGAAAGGACAGAGAACAGCCCCGGAGGCTGTAAATGCTTGCAGACGCCGCTGCCTCCCCCTCCTCCCCGCACAGGGACTGTGGGCTGGAAGCACAGACCTTTTGTTTCCTGCCTGAGCGCTTCTGTCATCATCGCTGTGTCACCCAGGGTGCCTTCAGCAACAAAGGGCGCCTGCTTCTCCAGGAGACTCGCTACAGGTGCCAGAGACCCTCGGGCCGCACGGGGCCCAGGCACGGTGGAGCCCCTCCCTGCCCGAGGAAGCCAGGGGCTCCCTGGGGAAGAAAGACGTGCCTCCCGTGGGATAAAATGTCAATAATTATCGATGACCATTTTCTACAGCTTTCCGGGAAAGAATCAGAGCACATGGAGGAAAATGCCAATGATTGCGGCATGACTGTTTCCAGACTTTCTGTGCTCTCCTCTGCATATCATTTTAGAACTCCAAAACAAAACAAAAACAAGCAAATAAAACAACCCTGGCAGTTCTCAACAAGTCGGATTTTGAGAAGCAATGGGAAGAGGAGAAAAGCCCTGGGACACTGAGTTGTGACTTCTCAAGCCAGCAGGTGACTTCATCAAGGGGACCTGGCCATCTGATCAGGGCAGCTCGCCTGAGAGGCTGCACACCTGTGGGGGAGGAATCTAAGGGCATGAAAAGGCTCCCCCCAAAGAAGACAGAGGTCCTGGGCTGGGTGATGGAGATAAGAGTCAGGGGTGTGGGGGACACAGAAGACCAAACCCTTCCCTAGCACTGGGCCCCCGGCCTGGCTCCCATGGCCCTACAGGATGGCTCTTGGGGCACTGGGAGGGCTGAAGTAGCCCCCCCCACCCCATCTCAGGTCACTCCCACTGCCCAATGCCTAGAAGAGCAAAGGGGTGCTGGCAGGAAAGGACCTTCTGAGCCAGCAGAGCTGGGACAGGCCCCCCTACATCAGGAGCCCTCATATCTGTGTGTGCGGCGCATGCATGTGTGTCTGTGCATGCATGTGCATGGTTGTGTTTTGGATATTGTGGGTACATTTATGGACTGTGTACTTCAGTGTATTGGGTTGTGCACATGTGTACACATGTGTGCATTGTCTTTTGCATGCAGGTGTTCACCTGCATGGTCATGTGTGGACATAGGTATATGTGTTTGTGTATGCCTGCAGTTTGTGTGTTTCATGGGCATACATATTCATGTGTATGCTTGGGTGTATATAAAGGTGTGTGTGCATGTTGTGTTTAGGTATATGGGTGCACCTGTATGTTCATGTGTGAAATGTAAGCATGTGTCTGTCCATAAGTGCATGATCATATGAGTGTATGTGGTGTGTGTGTGTGTGCTTGTGGGTTTCATGTGCAGGTGCAAGCTCATATGCATGGGTGTGCACGCGTGCACATGTGTGTTTGTGTGCATGCATGTACATGTGCATGCATGTGCTGCTGCATGAGCATGCACAAGGGCAGATGTGCTTATCCGCAGCATGTGTGGGGAAGGTGTGTCCCAAGGGTGCTCCCGCCCAGGGCATGGTGCACGAAAGAAAAATGGAGCCCAGGAGAGTGAAGCCTTCATCTTCCATTCCTGATTAATGAGTCAGAATCCAAATTTTTAACTAATTGAGTACATTAAATAGAAAGTCCCTTTTTACAAAAAAGGCACATACAGGACACTTTTCAAAGCTTCTTTAATAAAAAGTGTATTTGGGATTTGACCGTAATGGCTATCCTTGCTTGCCAAAACCTGACGCCCTGGCAGGTGACTTCCACCCCCACGTCTGAAATGGTACCTAAATGAATTAGCAATAAAATGGACTTAGGCTGAGCCGTGGGGGCCTCCATTAATCTTGGGCTAATCACTAAAGAGATGCCATTCACTCTTCTTAAGAAGTCACATTTTTCTCCCCTTGCTGGCGACCAGATTTCATAAAGTAGCATATTTCTAATGAAAGGTCTCTGCTTGAATTAAACCCCGAAGGTTTATGCAGATTTCGCGTTTGATTACTGCTGGCATGGGCTCTTAGCCGGCTGCGGAAGGAAGGGCCGTTCTGAAAGGGCCCCAGCGTGTAGTTCATAATATTCTTTGAAATAAAATAGTGCACTTGTGCTTAGTGGCTTTAATCAGCCCTGACTTTTGATAGTCAAACAATAGCTAATTACAGTAACACCTGCCTTCCCGGCCCTGTCACGGCGTCTCCTGCCGAAGCCGGGCCTTGTCTCCGAACTGCGTGATTATTAGACTCCGAGGACAAAGTACCTATTGCTGACACTCGGCAAGTTCGGTAGCCATTAGGGAAGGTTTGTTTGTGCTGCTCGGCATGGCAGGCTCTCCCATTGCATTCTTCTGCTTTGTGTTTTTTTGGGGGGGCGATGATGGCAAAGACCTGGAGGGGAACCCAGGGCTCCGGGTAGGGGGCTGGGGTGCCCAGGAAGGGAGCTGTGGGAGAAAGAAGTGGTGTCGGCTGAGTGCTTCTTGTTTGGGGGGGTGCAAGATGCAGCTGTTGCCGGGTCGTGGCCAGAGCTTGGAAGGGGAGCTGGCCGCCTGAAGTCTAGAAAGGTCCCCGGACCAGGTGGCCCTGCTCAGGGGTCTGGTTGGGTCCCGTGGGCCTCAGGCACGCTTGGCGGCGCCAGCCCCGCCTTCCTGAATCTGAGCATCCTTCCAAATGCCACACACCCCTGGCTCGACTCCGGCACCGCGCAGCAGGCCCATGGAAGTCATCAATTACTATCTCGTTTAAGTCTTTCTTTTCTCATTAATTTTGCCAATGAGCCTGTGTTTTCCAGAATTCACTCAAGTGAGTCACGTAGGGCTGTCAGCGGTGGGCTTGACAGACCCTGTAACAAGTTCCTGGAGATGAACAAGGGCCCCAGGGAGGGGAGTCGGGGGGCATCCGTCCCCAAGGCATGGCAGATCCCAACCCCCCTAATCCCCTCCTATCATGGCCCCCAAGAAAGGCATGTGGCCAGTGATATCCCTGCCTCTGAGCAGGGGTGACACCCCCACCACCACCTAATAAGAGTTCCTGACCTAAGAGAAGTCAACCAGGCAGGGCGGGGTCTGTGGGGAGGAAGAAAGGGATCCCTGCCCAGAGCCCCTGTGCCTCGCTGGCCAGTCCTGCACAACCACTGGCCCAAAGCTGCACCCCCTGTTCCCCTACATGGCTGTCCCATGGCACTGTAACCCAAAGTGGAAGAGCCCCCAGAGCCCAGCTATTAGGGGAACACACTCCCAGCCTGCATCCGCACCATAGCATGGTGCTAAGGCCCCTTTAAAGGCTGGTACGTCCAGGTTCCACAGAGCGGTCCCTGACCCACAGAGACCCTAAGCACGACAGAACAAAACCCTGCCCAGTGCTGGGCCACCCACACACCCACAGGGTTGGCCCTATGCCTGAGTCTATCGGTGCAGTCACTGGGCCCATCCATGTCATTGAAAGCCTTCCTCTTTGTCACTGCCCCGCCACTTCTCCCAGCCTGACGTCCTCCTCCAGAGACTGCTCCCTCCTTTCCAGAGTCAGCCCCACCAAACCAGGGGCTCTGGCCTGTCCTGTACCACGTGAGCTGCACCATCCACCGACCTGAGGGTTCCCATCACACGGGGGCCTGGCCAGAGCCCCGGTGCCCGGAGGCCAGCCAGGAAATGGGGCGAAGAGCTGGAGGAGGAAGGACTGGTGTGGCCGGGGACCTGGGCTTGGTCAAGTTCAGCCTTCAGACGCCCCTTCCCCCAGCCAGCTCACACCCAGGCTCCTTGTCATTGACCACGCTGCGGCCAGACGCCTGCCTCTTGTCACTCACCAGTTTGCCGCAGCTGATCAGTTTGATTGATCATGTCTGTGGCCACAGGTTGGTAATGAAGCCATGTGAGGGCCTCCCAAGTCCCCCAGGGCCCCAACATGACATGCCTTGACACCAGCCATCCGTCACGGGCAGCCTGTGGTCACTGAACACAGTGAAAGCAGACAGACAAGATGCAGGCCTCCTGAGAAGGCTTGGATTGGGGCAGGGGAGAGGGGGGAAGGGGAGGGAGAGGTCTTGCCGACCCTGCCACCGCTAGACCCACCAAAGGCGGGGATGGGCACCAGCCCCCTGAGCTGAGCCCCGCCCCAGTCTGCAGGTCGGTCACTAAGAATGGGTGTGCCTGGCCTCCTCCCAGCACCCTAATGCCATGTCCAGCTTGCCTCCTTCTGAGAACAGCCTGGAGGCTGCAGGCTCATCCTTCTAGAGCAAAGACACAAACACCTCCCCTCTCACAGCTCCCCACTGGCTGGGGGATGCAGAGGGGGGTGGAGGCAGGAGGCCCCTCCAGCCCCCACCCTGCAGCTCAGGGAGAGGGCTTGTCTTAGAGGCCTGAGTCTGCAGATCCCCACCCCATGGGCCTGTGGACGTGTCCCCCTTGGGCCTGGAGGGGCCAGCGTAGATGTGTTAGCCCTCTCTCCCTCTTCCTCCTCCTCCACTCTGCACACCCCTCCTCTGTGTTTCTGCATCTCAGGTCTGAGAGGGAAGGGGCCGTGTCTTGGACTCAGGGACCCCGTGTGGGGACCCCAGGTCATATGAAGTTAGCCCGTTTCCTTGGCACAGAGTCTGACCTCCCAGTTCTCACCCCCCACCAACTATAATGTCTCCATTTCCGTCCCTGCACCTCGACTCCTCTGGGGGCCACCCTGAGGCAGTGGGACCGTGCACCAGAGCGAGTGTTCCCTCGAAGACAGTCACAGGGGAGAGGGGGCTCCTCTGCACGTCCCAGCCCCATGGGCATGCCAGTCTGGCAGCAAAGGAAGGCCCCGGCCGGCCAGTGGGGGCTGGCTGAAAACCCTGGGGGGTTTGGCCGGCCCCAGAGAGTGCTGTCCTGAGGTGGCCAGGTGGAGCCCCGGATGCTCCCTTAGGTCCGAAAGCAGGAAAAGTTGCCAGGCATGGGAGAGCTGGTGACACAGCCCAGAACACCCAGCCCCTCTGCCTCCACCACCCCACCCCCCGCCACCAGTTGTCCTCAGAGCGGAAGGAGCTCTGCCACGGCATTTTCAAAGCTTTGGTAGCGCAGTGGGGTGTGCGTCAGGCTGCTAACCGCAAGGTCAACAGTTCAAAACCACCAGCCGCTCCGAGGGAGAAAGACGGGCTTACTACTGTCACAAGGAGCTGCAACCTCAGAAACCACAGGTGCGGTCCTGCCCGACCTCCTGGGGGGACTGTGCAGGAGAGACGGCGGAGCGGGAGAGCAGGTCAGGAGTTTCTGCCACAGGCCAATGTGTGGCCTGCAACGTCCAGTTTTTAGGCCAGTGGTGGGGGGGGGGGAGGGGGAGCGTGTTCCCCTCTCGCACTGTGCAAGTGCTCCCCAAAGTGGGGGACCCTCTGCAGTTCTTTGGGAATCCCCTACCCGCCGCTGGCCCCTCGGGCAGATCCCATGCCAGCGCTGAACTGCCAGCCAGGCTGGGAGAACAAGGGAGACCACTTGGAGAAGACCCTGTGTGTGTCCTGTCTTTCATCCAGACCCTCACCACCTCAGTCTCGGGGGGGGGGGGGGGGCCTGGTTGGCTCCGGTTGCCCTCCGGCCAGTTTCTGCCTAAGAGATACACACTGGGCCCTGGGGGGTGGCCACCAGGAGCCTGGCTTCCAGCTGTCACCACCATCCTGTTCCTCCAGGGATGGGGGGATGGGCAGTGTCCTGCGACAGTGCATCAGGCAGGATCCTCTGTCCCAGCTGATGCTGTCACAGAGCCTGGGCAGCTGGAGGTGAGCCCTGTATAGTCATTTCAGGTGCTTCAAAGGAGGAAAGGACAGAGTATTGGTCACCAGCAGTTAGGTTGTGGCAGGCTACTTGCCACCTAGCAGGGAGGGCTCACCTCACCCCTCACACTCACATTCCCCCCTCTCCACCCCCACCTCAGTCCACCTAGAGGCTCAGTGTGCAGCCCAGACTGTGGACAGTGGAGAGAGACACTAGCCTGTGTCCAGTATGTCCCTGAGCTCCAACAGCCAGAGATGAGCCAGTGTGTGTCACTGGACCACCCCTGTTTTGCTGCTCAAGAAACCCAAGAGCACTTAGGAAAGACCCAAGGGCCCCAGAATCTTCTCAAACATTGATCCATCTTCCAATTGGATAATGACATGTGTTCACTTTGAAACAATCGGGAAAAAGCAGGGAAGGAAAACCATGACACCCAGGACCCCTCTGCTAACACCCACGTCACCTGTACTGGAGCAGCTGTGGATGGTCCCCTGTCCACACAGGGTGGCTGTGGACGGTCTCTCATCCACACTGGGCGGCTCACCAGGGCCACCCTCAGCCTCGGCACCCATCGGCAAGGCCTGTGGCCCCATGAAGGAAGCAGACCCCATATATGTATGTGTTCATGTGCACGTGTGCAAGCATGTCTTCCTTGTTCAGTATCCCATGGGTATCGGACATTGAATAAAGAGGACCTTAGAATAAGTCCATGTGAGCGGTGGTGCTGGAGAACAATGTAGAAAGTCCCACGTGCTGCTGAGAGAGCGCACCAAGCTGTCTTGGAGGAAGGACAGGCAGAGTGCTCTTAACAGCAGCATTCAAGCACGTATGGGACTGTGTGCATGTGTAGGCATGGTGTGCACATGTGTGTGTGGGGGGGGGGGCAGTGTGCATGCAGCCATGTAGCCATGCAAGCGATGCACCTTATCTCCAACCCCAAAGCCAAACTCCTTGCCATTGAGTTCTTTGATGATGCCCTTCGGACCGTGCATACCTCAGATCCTGAGGATCTGAGGAGTCTGGGGAAAGCTGAGTGCCCGCTGGGGGTGTCATCTGGACCCAGTGTCTCTTCTGAGAGTGGGACTCTGGGTGGGCTAAAACATGGTGAGGGGCCTGTCCACCTAGCGTGCGGGGTGTGCGGGGCTGCGAGGGGCCACAAGGCTGTGAGGTTGGGATGGACAATTCCCTTTTCTCTGCTTCTCAAGTTCCTGAGTATGAAGCAGTGGATTCACGCTGGGTGCCCAACCTCCACGCTGCCAGGCTCCTCGTGGGTGCCCCTGAGCAGTTTTCCAAATAGAACACATTGGGCTAGAGGGAGCAGAAGACAATTCATTAATAATAATAATAATAATAATAATAATAATAATAGCTAAACTCATGGCTGCCCCATCGGGCCCATGGTGGCCTCAAGCATGTCCAAGGTAGACTGCCCTGCACAGGATTTCCTGGTGCTAACCTTTATAGAAGCAGATGACCAGGCCTTTCCTCCATGCATGGCACTGCCAGGCACATTCAAACCTTCAGCCTTGAGATCAGCAGGTGAATGCAAGGGACCCTCGTCTGACTCTGGAGCGGCAGGGGTCTCCCCGTGGGTTTAAATCACAAAGCGCAGCTCCAGGTGACGGCCCAGAGGACTGTGCATGGGGCCCCTGATGTGGTGGAGGTGCCGGCTGTCCCGATTCAGCAGGTGGGCCTCCCTTGTGACTGTCCACATGCCTTTGTCTCTTTCACCGTGGACTCCTCTGCCTCTGGGCTGGCGCCACCAGCTCCCTGTGGTCCCACAGAAGCCCCTTTGGACTCACAAATGAAAAGCATCTGAGACTGGTACCCACTTGGCTCTACTCACCCACCTATAAACAGGCCTGACCCGCGAGTGCTCAGAATGTTCTAGAAGAGGAATGTGCTCAGGGGCTGCTGTGGCCAAGCTTTGGCATGCAGACATTTCCATGGAGAGGTCACAAGTGCCAGATTCTCCCGCGTTCCCTGGAAACACAGGCTGGGGACAGGCCAGCTTAGGAAGAGGTCGGCTGTGCTGTGGGGAGGCTGGGGTGCTTGGCTCAGCCCCAGAGGGTCTTTGTCTCCGTGGGCCAGTGCTCAGACTTGCTGTTGGCTGGGCCCATCGCGGTGCCTTGAACCCTGGGTACCTACACACCCTAGACCAGCTCTGCCTGGGATCTGGTTTGGGGAGACTCTCCCCTTGGTCCTGCTCCCTCCAACAGCTTCTGCCTCTGAAGACACCAGTACCCTCCTGCCAAAACAAAGTCAAGGAGGGAGGTGTCCTCAAAGGGGCCAGCGTGATAGGTGGCTGATGTCCCCAGGGCGCCTTGACCTCCCTGCCTGCTGGGCGGGAGTCTGGGGAAAGCTGAGTGCCCGCTGGGGGTGTCATCTGGACCCGGTGTCTCTTCTGAGAGTGGGACTCTGGGTGGGCTAAAACATGGTGAGGGGCCTGTCCACCTAGCGTGCGGGGTGTGCGGGGCTGCGAGGGGCCACAGGGCTGTGAGGTTGGGACGGACAATTCCCTTTTCTCTGCTTCTCAAGTTCCTGAGTATGAAGCAGTGGATTCACGCTGGGCGCCCAACCTCCACACGGGCAGTTCAAAACCAGCAACCCCTCCATGGGAGGAAGCAGAGACATCAGGGGGATGCTGTGAGCTGGACTTGGCTTTTCAGGCCCTGAAAACAGCCTAGCACTCAGAGAAGGCTCGCTGGTGGGAGGCTTGGTGGCTGGGAGCCTGGGTTGGAGCAGGTGCTATGTGCCCTCCTCCCACGGGGCACCCAGAAGAATGACCGGGCAGTTTCCTTCCCAGCCTGCTACCCAGGGCTCAGGGCCCA
>PVJH01022817.1:19473-36059 GCA_004026705.1 Nesogale talazaci
TGAAAAACCCTGGTGGTGTGTGCAACGCTGGTGGGGCAGGAGGAGGTGGGCATCGTTTCTGGTCCCCCAGCCACACATGAGCCCCCACAGTGTGACACACAGGGGTGGGCAAATGGGTGGTGGGTGTTGAAATTAGGTAAAATATCAAAGTGGAAGGACTGGTTCATTGGAAGGAGTCCCTCCTGCAGATGTACCAGGAAGAGAAGTTGACTCAGGCTGTACTTCTTCCAGGAAAGGACAGCTGCTGGGCCGCTGGGCACTGGGCGCTCGCCCCAGAGGCTGGGCAGGAGCCCTCAGGGCTGAGGTGGAGCTGGCTGGACTTGAGTGCCCCCCACCCCTGCTTCCCTGGGTTTGTCCAGCTCTGGGAGAAAAGCTTTCCTTGCCAGGTTCAGAGCTGCCTTTGTTTTGCCTGAGATCATATTTAATAAGCATCCCGGAATGCCCGATGGAGAAATCTTTGTGTGTGTGTTCCTAAAATGTCGATTTTCCACCTTGGGTGAATTTAGGATTCTGCGCCTGCATCCAGGGCCACTTGGGTATCATTCGGATGACTCACCGTGAGGACAGGCAGCCCCTGGAGCATGTGTTGCTCTGGTTTTCCTAATGGGGAGGGTGGGATGCCAACATGGTGCATGTGGGCCTCACCGGGAACACAGGAGTGGGGGTGGCGCCCGGGGGCCTGTGGGCGGATGACCAAGCCAGTCTTCTTCTGGAGAATTCTTGAGGTGTGGGCTGCACCGTTGCCTCAGGCTCCAGCCATGAGCAGGACAGCGTGAGAGAGGGCATCTCGTTGACTGCCATGGAGCTGGCCCCCGGCCCGTGGCGACCCCATGCCAGACAGACCAGATGTTTCCTTGGTCCTGTGCCATCCCTGGGGTTTGCGTGCATTGACCTCAGTGGTTCAGGTTCATGGGGTGGTCGTTGGCTCTTGTGTGTTTTGTTTTTGCTGGGGAAGTTCATCACCAGGCCTTTCTTCCTACTTCCCTCTTCACCTGAAAGCCCTGCCCACACCTGGTGAGCATCACGGCCACACACCAACCTCCCCTGACAGCTAGCAACAGCTCTCCGTGAGCTGTGTCAGCCAAACGCAGGTGCCCCCTACAAAAGTCAGGGCGTGGGGGCTCCAGAGAAAAAGACAATGTCCCAGCTACAAACCCACTGGATATTTTTTAGGACAAAAAGTCCTTCCTGAGAATCTGGGTTCTAAAGAGAGAACTTCCCGGCTTCCCGGGTCTGAGAGTGTCAAGGTGTCCTTGGAATGGGTGTTACTGAGATAACTGGGTGGGCAGGACCTGGCGTGAATGCTGTGTGGGTCCTTTTGACCTCAGGACTGAGCAGAACGAGGTTGTAAGCGGAGGAAACCCCGGAGCTGCACGCCCAAGCTCCTCAGCTGCACTCAGCCCTGGAAGGGTTCCCAGGCCCGGGTGATCGGGGCAGCTGGCTGCAAGCCCCACACTCGGGAATTAATTTATAGAGGGTGGAGGATGTGGCTGCTGGAGTGTGTGCCTGAGCGAGCCTGAGCAGTGTGGACCAAGGTTCTCCTGCACTTTACAGGAAGCATCCAGAACTCACAGAGGTGGTAGCAGCAGGGGGGTGGGGAGGTGGGGGTTGGGGGAGTGGGGTGGGTGGGCATGTGTGAGCCAGCAGAAGCCACCCATCTGGGTCCAGGAAGTCTAGAGGGACTGAGATGTTTGCCATATGGGAGTCGCGGGAGGGACCCTTAGCTATCAGTGATGGGGCAAAGCATCTGCTTCCACACCCGGCCCCAGGTCTTGGGCAGGCCAGTCATGTGCAGGCACACCTCTCAGACAGGCGTGGACATTTCAGGAAAGAAGCTGTTGGCCCTTCTTGGAAGGAGGCAGGACGCCAGCATCGGGCAGGCAGGTGTCCATGGAGCAGTTGACTCCTCGACACCCGCTGACCTGTGGCCAAGGGGAACCCGGCTCCACGGGTTTTCAAGGTCATGACCTTTCAGAAGCATGTCGCCAGGCCTTTCTTCTGTGGTGCTCCTGGTGGGTTCACCCCCAACCTTTCGACCAGTCTTTGAGGGTTTGACTGCACCATCCAGGAAGGTCTCAGAGTGACCGAGGGTCCACTGTGGTATTATGGGAGGATCGTGCGTGCTCAGAGAAGGGAGCTGTGTGCACCAGAGGGTGCCCTGCCCAGGCTAGGACTAAGCATCTGGGGACAGCTCTGGAGCTGGGGTGACAGCCCCATCTGCACCCAGAGAGTGCACACGGCGGGTATGCTACACGGACTGTGAGATCGGGGAGAGTGGCGAGAAGATTCTGCTGGCTGGTGAGGTTCTGGGAAACCACAGCCATGATCTGATGGGACCTGCATAGGGTGGCTTTAGCCAGACGCCACCCTCTGCCTCCTCAAGTTCCAGACAGGTCTAGAGCATTTGCTGTAAAGCTTGGAGAGATGCTCTGGGCTCCAGCAGGGGTGTCTCCTGTGCCCACGGGAGGTTCCCAAGTTGGGGAGCCTGGTGTGCTGGCGGGTGAATGGCAACAAGCCAAGTCAGGTTGGGGCGCCCTCTCCCCCTGCCCTGCTCCCTCAAGGGGGACTGACATGCCTCTCTGCAGCTAGCCACCTGCATGTATTCATGACCTCTCCAGGTGCCGCTGGGAAGGCTGGCCTAGCCCTGCATCCCCGTGGCCTCTTGGGCCATTTCACATCTCACCCAATCCCTGTCATGCTGCAGACGGTCCCAGGCCACCAGGTGGCCTGGCCGGCACAGGTTGAAGTCCCATCTTCCAAAGCAGAGCTCCAGACAAAGTCTCCCTGCTCCCCTGGCCCCAGCCCGGGCTTGGCAGGCCTTGTACACCCTGGGATCCCTGCCTAGGATGCCAGCAGGGCAGGAAAGGTTCTTTGTGCCACCCGCCTTTGAGCTCCGTGAGGGCACAAGGCCAGGCCGATGACCAGCGGGGGTGGGGGGAGGACTCCCCAAGACAGGGGGCCACCAGGCACACACGAGGTGTGAAGCACTCCCTCCCAAGCTCTGTGCAGCCCTGGGCTCTCCACTCTCCTCCAGACCCAAGAGGCGGATTCCCAGCAGAGCAGGCCGCCCCGCGGCCGACCGGCAGCCTGACAACCACAAAGAGAAGAAATAAATAAATATCAAAAGAACATTTGAGGAGCTCGATAAATTGATCATATTCCACTGAACCTTCGCCCCCATAACGATAGGACCATTTAAATGCTAATGCCGTGTTTTCAAAAGTCAATTACAGGAGTTGCAAAGGAAGGAGTCAGCACTCCAGATGGAAATCTCGCGCCGAGACCGCTCCCTCCCGTGGTCGCGGGCACTGGAGCGTCCCCACTCCCCTGGAGGGAATATTCCTCGCAGTGGCCCTGTAATTGAATCAAGTTGATACAGACACCAAAAATATTGTAAGTCGTGTCGGTAATGGGAAGCACATGTTGATAAAGCTGCACGGTATTTGGGGATCAAGGGAGAAAAGCAACTGCAGTTAACCCTTTGGAGGACGTGACCCCAGTCTGCAGGCTGAGGGCCAGGCCCCAAGCACCACCCCCACCCCCACCCCTGCCTCCTATGGAAGCCAGCCCATGATGTGGGGGAACGCCAGGCTTCTGGATCAGTCAGGGTTTGTGTGTGTGTGTGTGTGTGTGTGTGTGTGTGTGTGTCCCCTTCCCTTCTGAGCTAACCATACCTTCTTCTCAGCCTGACTGTTGAGTCCAGCCGTGCCCTCGCCACTCCTGAACTGATCAGCTGGAGCCTCTGGGTTCGCCTTGGGCCCTCCATGTGTCGGGCAAAGGACTTATGCCGTCTGCGGCGTTATCTTACCGGGGACCTTGGTACTCCACTTGATCATGAGAACGAGAACTCAGACCTGCGACCCTTCCACCCAAGACCCAAGCCAAGGGGCTGGTCCTTCCTTGTTGAGGTGCCCACTCCATCCCCTGCCCCCAGGATGTTTGCCAGCCGCCAGTTCCGCGTAGCCCAGATACTGGTCCTGGCAATCCTGCCACCAGGCCATATGGGCACCTTCAGAGCTGGGCACAGAGTGGGTCTTGTGTGTGTGGTGCCCCTCAGCGAATGGTGGGGCAGGCTCTTTTCCTGGGCGGTGGTGCAGAGGGCTGGTGCAGCTGAGCATGTCCATGGCCATGCTCCTGGCTTCAGGACCACCCCTGGAGCCAGGAGGTCCACAAGGCAGAGTGTCAAAGGCAACCAGCTGACTGCACCCCTCTGAGAGTTCCCAAGACAGTGAAACATGGGGCTCCAAAGTGGCAGTATAGGGATGTCAGAAGGGACCTGCATCCTCGAACACCAGGTCCAGCCTGTTTAGACCTTGAAAGGCTGAGACCAGGGTCTTCAGCCACCAGTCGCCTCCGGAAGAGGGTGACACGTGTCTGCACTGCAGGGTCAGTGGCCATTGAAGATTCTTCTCAGAGCTCTGCAATCCCAGGCCCCACACTTGGGTGGAACAGACCTGGTGTTCACTCTGAGCAGGTCTCCAACATGCTTGTGATGCACTGGGTGTGGCTGGGCTGGACGCCCAGTCCCCCTTCCTGTGGCCATGCCCGTTGACTTCTCTGAGACACCATCTACACGGACAGCTCTGCTGTTTCCCACGGAGCTTCTGTCCATGCAACATGTTTAGCTGCAGACTGGCAACATCTGCATGGCCCTTTTGGGATGAGTGCAGGCGACAGGTCTGCCCTCTGTCCAGGTGTGTGGTGAGGACAGCGAGTGCTCACGACCTCGCTTTCACCTAGGAGATCGCAGGATGGCCACTGCTGCTGATGGCCACTGTCCATGCTTCAGGGCAAGGCTTTAGTCTATGCATGCACGTGCATGTGTGCATACACACACACACACACACACACACACACACTATGGTTTGGTGCAGTGAAGTCCATGTTGGCTCATGGCCGCCCCACGGGTCACAGGACAGAAGGCATCTTGCAGGCCACTTCCGGCAGTCATATTCAGAAGTGCAGGCCTCCAGGTCTTTCTTCCACGGCCACTAGGTGAGCTCAGGGACAAACCTTTGGGTTAGAAGTTGAGAGCTGCCCTTCTTGTCATCACGCTCCGGATACAGATCTATGAACAAACCAGACCTGCTGCCATCAAGTCCGTTCTGGCTGGCGGAGACTCTGTGGGACGGAGCAGGGCTATGCATTGCTGAGACCGAAGCCTCTATGGGATAGGGCAGCCTCTTTGTCCTTCCGTGGACAGCGGGTGGGTTCGAGTCACTCGCCTGGTGGTGAAGACCCAGGGAGTGACCCACTGCAACACCAGAGCGCTGGGATTTGGTTACCTAGACAAACAAGTATGAGTAAAACCTGTATTTCATCAGAGATCGAGATGGGCATACAGATACATTCACATGGATGTAACCAAACCTGTTGTTGTCCGGTTGACTAGAGTCACGTCCACCCACACGTGGCAGAGTAGAACTTCCCTAGGGTCTTCAGCAGCTGCTCTGTCAGAAGTAGACCCTTTCTGGGTGCACCCCAATCTAGAACATTTCCGTTAGTGGCCAAGCGCATTAACCGTTGGCACCCCCAAGGGGCTGCATGTCTATCTGCTCTCGTGCTTCTTCCAGGTGCAGCATGGATCACTGCTTCGCTTCTGTGTGTGACCCAACGATAGTCCATCAGATGGCTATGTCGTGACCACAGCTTGCTTTGACCTGGGCTTATTTATTTCCACCTTTGGGCTTCTGTCCAGTGAACGCTGGCAGACCAGCCTGGTTGAGTCCCTGTCCTCAGTTCTCTAGAAGCGGTATGACTCGGTCAGATGGTAAACTCTGTGATTTCCCTTTTCAAAGAACTGTTCATCATTTTCCCCCAGGGACTGTCCAATCTGCATCCCCACCATCAATGGGCCAGAGGTCTAATTTCTATAATACTCTGTCATACTCAGGGGGGCAGGTATTCTCTTACAGAGAGGTTTAATAATGACCACTCTAGAAGGTGTGACATGGTGCCTCATTATGGTTCTGATTTTTACCTCACCGGTGACCAATCATGTTGAGATGGCTAATGATGGTGACTGTCGTTCCATGGGCCTGTATGTTGGTCATTCATATATCTTCTCTGAAGAAATGTGTATTGAAACCCTTTGTCCATTTGCAAGTTGGGCTCTTTGTGGTGTGGTAGGAATTCTCTCTAGAGTCTGATTGTTAAACTCTTATCAGAATAGTTTCTTCCATTCTGTGGGAGTGTCTTCTCCCCTTCCTGATAAGGCCCTTTGATGCCCACGTGTTTGATTTTAACGAAGGCTAATGTTCTCTGTGCCTGTTGGTGTCATAGCTAAGAAATAGCTGCCATTTGCAAGGTTCTGAGATATTTGTCCTCTATTTTCTTCTATAAGTTCTAGCGCTTGCTTTCTTAAGTGCAGGTCTTTGTATACGGTGTGAGGTTAGGATTCAACTTGGTTCTTCTGTAGACAGATGTCTTTTTCACAGCACCATTGGTTAGAAACTGTTCCTTCCTGCACTGCGTGGTCTTGGCAGGCTTACAGAAAGCCACCCCTATCCCATGGATCTGCCGTTCTACAGTGCCAGTGTAGTTCTACAGTGTAGAACTATGCCAGTTCTACAGTGTCTTAATGACTTTACTCCATGGGAAGTGTGAGCCTTCCAACTTTGCTCTTCATTGTTGACGTTGTTTTCATCATTTGAGGTCCTTGACATTCCATATGGATTTTAGGGTGGATTTGTCTATCCCTGTGCAGAACGGCATTGGGAAATTCAATAGGTGTTGTATCAAATCTGTATATAAAGTACTATCAGGGGGTGGCCAGCCTCCTGATATACTTGCAATAAGGGTTCAACAGGCAGTTGTGTAGTGATATTTATTATTTATTATAACACCAATACAGAGATCGTGAGAGAGAGAGAGAGAGAGAGAGAGAGAGAGAGAGAGAGAGAAAAGAGCATTACAAGTTATATATGTATCCTTTCATGGTGCATGCTCACCTACACCCCGCTAGATGGTTCACATGGAGAGGGAGATAGGTGGGCGGCAGCCTGGATAGAGGCAGGCTGGTACGGAGCAGGCTTCCGCCAGAGCAGGCTTGAGGTGGGCAAGGAGGTTTTCTCTATCCTATGTCCCATCCCTGTATACCCTCTAGAGCCAAGCCAGGCCCCCAATTACAGACAAAGACATGGGTCACAGGAGAGAGCTGTCTTAAGGTATATGGTGATGAGGGGGATGGTCTTAGGAATGCCTACGTGACTATGTGACCAGAGGAGTGAAAGGACCGGACCTTAGTCTGTGGAGGTAGATAAGCATTTCTATCAGGCTAGAATTCTAGAATTGCCATATGCTTAGAGGGGAGTGGGCCATCGTCTTAATAATTGGGGAGTTAGCTCCAAGTAGACAATACAAAAGGCCTTAAGTGACTGGGACTTCCATAACAAATGCTGGTAGGTAGTCTGGTTAATCTTTGGAGCATCATAATTGCAGAGAAGTTCCGTCTTCACCCTACAAAGTACAATCATCTGAACACTAGGAAATCTTCCAACCCAGAGACACAGGTTGGTTCCCATTTATCGAGGCCCTCTTCAACGCATTGCAGCCATGTTTGGCAATGCTTAGTGTACACATCTTGCGCCAACTCGGCAGGATCGACCTGCAGGCATTTCATTCCTGTCTACGCTGTGGTGAGTGGATTGGAGCCCGTCGTTTGCTGTCCCTCTGGCTTACTGCAGCGCACTCGATCCACTGCTGCACAGGCTCTTCTGACTCACAGTGGCTGACCGAGTAGAGCAGCTCCATGGGGTTTCTGAGGTGGCAAACCTCTCGGAAGATGGCCAGCCTCCTCTTTCTCCTGTGGAGGAACGGGTGGGCTTGAACCACCGCCCTGGTGGTTAGCAGTTCAGCGCTTCACCCAGCATGCTGTGTGTTGTTTGTATCCTGTCTGTAGAATCTGCCCGTGAACTCCCAAAGGTCTTTTTTGGCGGATTCTTCAGGGGGTTCTAGGTACACCATCCTGTGGGCTCTGAGTAGAGCTCCTTCTGATGTCTCCCTCTCCTCCTTGAATGCCTGTTCTTTTTCTTGCCTAAGTGCTCTGGCGACCACCTCTGGAGCTCTGTGGGAGAGCGGTGAGGGGCAGGGGCAGACTTGTGCTTGGCCTGATCTCCAGGAGGAAGGGGCTTAGCAGGAGGGCTCTTGTTGGGGGCTGCAGAGTTGATCCCAACTCTCTGTGACCTGTGTGACACAGTAGATGCCTCGGAGGGTTTCCAAGATCATGATCTCTTCAGAAATCACAGAGCGGGCAGCCGTCACCAGCCTGCCGGGCATCATCATCACACCGCGAGGGCTTCTGACAGACCTTCCAGTTTGGGACCTGTGTGGCTCATTGGGGGTGCTGAGCCCGGGGAAGCTATGTGGGGAGAGGATTTGGTGGGGGAGAAAAGCATCCCATTCCCAGGGCGCTTGCTGGACACTGGGCACTTCCTGCCCAAGATCCTCACCCCTGTGGCAGAAAGGGGCAAGTGCTCAATCTGGGACCCATGGCACTGCTGCCTTCCTCCTTGTGAATGGTCACCTGGACCTCCCGGAAAAGCCCCAGTGACAGATTCTCAAAGAAGGAGAAGACCCACCGGGACCCTCGCCAGCCGGGGCTGACGGAGGAGTGTGGCCCAGAGCCCCTGCCTCCAGACCCGGGTGTGCATTAAGCAGGCTGATTCCTGGGGAATCTGCAGATTCACAACTTCTCAGAAGCCAGACTCCCACGCGGACGCTGGGGCTCCTGCTGTGAAGCCAACATGCTCTTCAGCCTGGGGCCAGGCTCTGCCACAGAGAGCTGCTGCACCTGGGCGGACACCCCCTCGGGGCTGCCCACAGAAGGTGCTGGTGGAACTGCAGGCAGCCCCTCCTGGGACCTGGCCCATGCAAGGGCCAAAGAGAAGTTTGTTCAGATGCACACGTGTGTGTGTGTGTGTGTGTACGTGTGTGTCTGTACACACAGCTGGGTCTCACCTGCAGAAGGTCCAAGTATCTCTCGGCCCCTCTGCATATACCGGTACACATACATGTGTGTACATTTACACATGCATGAAACACTTGTAAAAAGAGATAGCTGTGCCTGTCCACAGGTGTGCACACGCATTCCCCTTCATGCATGTGTGTGTGCACAGACACACTTGTCTGAGCACGGGTGGCTTCTGAATCCTTCCCTAGCTCACCTGTCTGAATGCACACCCAGGCTGGGGCCTGAGCACGGGCAGATGGAGACGGCGATGGTGAAACCAGGCCGTGCTGGGAACAGGGATCCTCCGTAGAGAGGGTGGCCCTCAGGGAGCAGGGCTGTTGGCTGAGAGCAGGGCAGGCCTTCCCGGGGTTGCGCTGATTGTCAGGAGAAGGGCCTGCAGACTTGTCCTGGGCTGGGGACTGGGGAGGGAGGTGACAGTACAATCTTCATGTCCGAGCTCCTGCAGGACCTAGTCTGGCATTGAGAGTGGCCTCGTCACACTGGTTCCCCGGCAGCAGCCGGGATGTGGGTTTGGAGATGCAGCAGTGCTGTCAAGCCCTGAGGACTGGATGCTGGACAACTGGGTGACCTGGGCGGGGCGGCCCCAGGCAGGCTGGGGCAGGAGGTGGAAAGACCAGGGGAGACAAGAATGCCTGGTGACTCCACCTGGTCTCTGAGCCCTGCCTGTGCTTTCCCCAACCTCCTCCCAGGGGGGCTGCGCTAGGACACGGTCCCCCGCCCCCCACCGACAGAAACAGGTGCAGGTCTGTGAGGGTGGCCCTCTTTGGAAGGAGGGTCTTTGAGGACATCACCGTTAAAGGAACAGGATCCCAACCCTATGGCTGTGCCCCTAGTCAAAGAGGGGGAGAGAGAGAGGCAGAGAGAGGGATAGCACATGCCTCTCCAGCCGCAAGCCAAGGATGCTCAGAGGTACCTGGAGCTGGGTGAGCAGTGGGCTGGGCTTCTTCCCGAGACCTGCAGACGGAACCAACTGCCGCCCTGGTCTAAGAGACTCCCCTCCTCTCCTCCTGGGACCCTCCAAGCCGGGCCCTTCCTTCCCGCTGTCCCAGGAGACCCAGTGAGAGCCTCTCAGGCTGCCCATTCCGCAGATAACGAGCCCAAGACCCAGGGCCGGGAAGAGACGCTTGGGCTGGGGTCTCCCAGGACCGGGTGGAGCACAGCATCCTGGGGCAGGTGCAGACTCCAGCCGAGGCTGGCGGAAGTGGAACCCAGGCCCCAGGCCCTCACACACAGAGCAGGAAACACAAGACAGGAGCCTGGGGGTCGCTAGACACTGCGCAGCTTTCCCGGGCGGCCCCGGGAGATCCTGAAACGGGATATGTCGCCTGCAGGCTGCCACATAATGCAGCTCTGTCTGGGCGGGCTGGGCACGCCGGGGACCTGAACCCCCCAGCAATCTTTCAGAGAGTGATAGTTACGGAAATTAGCCGTGCAGAACCTGTGCCCATCATTCATCGGGGCCTCATTAGGTGTCCGGGACCAGGGTGGGAGCAGGGTGGCCTCCTGACTCCAGAGCCAGGCTTGGGAGGCAGCTCTCAGTAACTGCCATCTGCTGGGACCCCTTCCGCTCCCTCCAGGAGTTCAAAGGGGTCCCTTGGGCTGTGGGCATCGGTGAAAATCTTATCAAAGAACAGCTGAGAGGATCAGGCCCCTACTAGCCACTGTTGCCCCACAGAGAGAGACCAGAGCAAGAGCTTGGGGCCAGCTCCATGCTGGGGAGAGGGTGGGGGGCGGGATGGGGAAGGCTTCACCTCCCGAGTCTGTGACTCATCATCTTCAAAATGGGCATCCCAGCAGGGAGTGTGCGCTGGTTCCAGAAGACAGGGAAGGTAGCAGGCCCTGAAGCCAGTGGGGGGGGGGGGGGGGAGGGAGGGGGGAAGCCTTGAGCAGGACACCCATCTGCCTTTGTCATTCAGGCAGCCAGAGCCAGCCACCTCCTGCTGATGCACTGTCCCCCACCCAGACCACCCACCCACAGGACTAGCCCTTGCTAGGCCCCCAGGTCAGTGTTGACATTAAATTAATCCTTGCTATGACTTGACTGTTATCACCAATAATGAAAACCCTGGGCCAGAGCATCCATCCCAATTGCTAGCTAGCCCCGAGGACAGAGAGCTGTCCATCTTTATGGAAGCAGACGGCCACCTCTTTCTTCTGCAGGTGGCTGGTTATCAGTCAAGTCCATAACCCTTTACCATCAGGATGCCTGGAGTGAATGATGTCATATGCACAGCTCCCTCAAAGAAAAGGTGCTAGACTCCTGCCACCTAATATAATGTAATCGCTCTCTTGATGTCCTCTCCAGCAGTGCAGGGTGGGTTCTAAGCCAGGTCCCTTCCAAAGGAGAAAGGTGTAGATACAGACACACGGCAAAGGGTAGACATGTCATTGAAGATCCTCCTCGGGTCAAGGACAAAGAAACTAGACAGGCCGGGGTACCAACAAGGAAGGGGTTGGCGCAGTCGTACCCTGATTCAGACTTGCAGCCTCCAGAACGGGAAGACAGTGGAAGGGATCCCTGTTCCTTAAGGCCACCGTGGCCTTTCTGTTCCAGCGACTCTAAGAGACTAGCAGGGCCTTGGGAATGAAAAGCACCCATAAACCACCCTCACTCGCATCAGAGAAGGACGGGGTCGCCCAGTGGGACCCGGGGTGGGGTGAGGGGATGCCTAGAAGTGCACATTCCCTCTCAGCCCACCCCAGCCCTGCTGAGTCAGAAGCCCGAGGTGGGCCAGCCCTGAGGCTTCCCTTCCTCTCCAGATGATCTTGCGCCCAGCGTGCGGTCAGCTGGGCCAGGCACAGAGGGGACCCCAGTTCTGAAGCCTTCCAGGTCTTGGGGTACATTCAGAAAGCCCCCCAGATCATCTCCCAAACTGTCTCCTCCATTCCTCTGTGTGAATGTACCTTGTGAATGTACCTTCCACCCCTAAAAAAAATGTATGCAGAAGTCCTGACCTGTGCACCTAGCCTTATTTGGAAATTAGGTCTTTGAAGATGCCACCCATCCACCCACATGCCACTGTACTCCCATCTGAGTGCCAGCCTGAGAAAAGGGCCAGGGGGCCACTTAAAGGCAGGGGCAGGGACTAGAATGATGCTGCCACAAGCCAAGGAATGCCGGGGCCCCCAGGGCTGCTGCACATCAGGCAGGATGTTCTCCTATGCCCTCTGAAGGGGACATGTGTGGCTTGCAGACCCCTTGAACGTGAATGCTCACCCTCCAGAACCGTTAGCGACAAGCTCCCTGTTCTGACAAGCTGCCCACTTGCTGGCCTTCATTCCAGCTGTCCGAGGATGCTTGTCCACTGAGGGAGTCAGTCCCTCAGGTTCCCTGGGATTTCCTGACCCCAAGGACCTCCGCTGACCAAGCATCTTGACCCACACCCAACCACGATGTCAGAGCAGGCAGCCTGGAGGTAGAAGTCTTAGACCTGAGCACAGGCCTGAACCCAAGGTCGTGCTGGTGACCTTGAGCCCGTGACAGGTTTCCCTGGGGGGAAGCACGGGGAGTCGGGCCGTCGTCCAATGGCACAGCTGGGAGGAATCTTCATGGCAAGGCCTCAACTCCTGTTACTCAACACTCGCATTATTACCCGGTGAGGCAGGGCAAGGGGGTGGGAGGGGGCTGATAGCTAGGCCGCCCTGGACCCTGGGTACATCCAAAGCCCTTCATTTTTAGACCCTGGGAATCAGAGCTGTGCTCAGCCCCTTGGGGGGAAGGGGCGCCTTTGATCCCCCACCTCGGGTCCCCAGTGTCTCCCCCTGGGCAGAAACAAAGCAGCCGAGAGATAAGCCACACTTGAGCGCGTCAGGCCTGTCCCGGCCTCCCTCTCCAGGGGAGACGGCGTGCCCTGAGTGCTGAAAGCCCATGCTCTTGGCAAGAGTAACACCCGTAACCTGTGCCCTTGACCACACAGTCTGGGGACAGATAAAAGTGGGGCTGGGGTGGGGAGAGGAAGAGACTCACACTCTGCCAGCCCCCACGAGGGACGGACGCAGCGTCTGAGGGTGTTTAGGTCACTGCTGGGCTACCTCTGGGTGCTGGGGAGAGGGGCTGGGATTCCTGGAGGGTGAAGAGCTGCCAGGCTGGTCAGAAGCACGGTCGAGAGACCTCCTCTTGCCGACTCCAGACACGGGTGATGCAAGGACTCGTCGCTGGAGAAGGACCCCGTGCTTGGGCACGTGAATGAGAAGAAGACACGCGCGTGGGATGGGTTGGCACCAGGGCTGAAACATTCGGCCCCAGGAGCCAGAGGCTTGTGACAGTGGTGTGGAGACCCTGACCGCAGCCCTGTCCCTCCGAGCAAGGAGCAGGCAGGCCGGCAGTGAGCAGCAACAGCAGCGAGTTTAGGGAGCCCCTGCCCCCCGAGGCTGCGGCTGGAGCCTCTCTCTCGGTACCCTGACTGGGGGTCTGGAACAGACCCATCGACCCAGTCCACAGAGCATCTTCAGAAGAGCTTCAGGACACCTGCAGCAGGGTGCTGACTGCCTTGGGAACCGGGCAAGGCATCTCCTCGTGACCGCGGGCTGTTGGCACAGTTTAACTGGAGGACAGTGGCCAGGGTGATGACATGCCCCCGTGTGGAGTCTTTGGGAGCCTGTCTGCCCGATGAGGGCAGACACGTAGCCCATCCTCCACCACGGATGTGGCCCGTGGCTCCAGGCACAGCACGTATCCGGCCAGCCAGGACCTGTCCCTGTCCCCAGGAGAGGGGAGACATGGGGGGGGGGCAGGGACATTGGGGGAGCCTGCACAAAGCCCCCCAATAAGCGAGAGTGAGCCATAGTGACATTCCCCGTGAGAGCCCCCTCTGGGCCTGCATGGGCCTCTGGGTGGGGATGGGGTTATGGTAATCGGCCTCAGCATTTGCAAATCCCTCTTGAGCCTCTGCAACTGGGGAGGCGGCGGCCTTGGCGGGGAATGGAAGGAACCGTGGCATCGGCCACGGACACCCGTTTTGATAATCATGTGTGGGTAAAGGTTGTCTTGCTGTCTGCACTGCGATCCATCCATCTGTGAACCAGGACAAGCCCGTAATGGGAAAGCGCCGATCGCCGGGGGCAAAGTTGGAACGCAAACTTATCAGAGGCGGCGAACTCGGGCGCTGCCGTTAAATAGAATTCCATTATTGTTTCATAAATAGCGAGATTAAAGCACCCGGGCCGGCGACGGATGATCATGGGGGAACGCGGCTGAGCGCGACTCGCAAACAGTATTTGTTTTGAGTAAGTGGCTGTCTCGCTTAATAGTAGGGTATTTCACTGTGAAGGGCTTGTTGAGTGGGATTTATGGACGGGGCCTGCGTGGCGGTTTGTGCCCGATGCTCTCGGCGTGCGGGTCGGGGCTCAGCGGCGGCGGTGGCGGGCTCCTTGATTCTAGTGGCTTCTCGCCGTCCCTGATTAATGCCGTCCTTCAGGAAAGTGGCATCTTGTCGGGGGCTCGGGGGGGGGGGGGGGGTGGTGCTCAGGGGGGCTGGGATTGGAGCATCTGAAGGGCCCTGCCTGCAGCGCCAGCCAAGCCCTGCGCAGGAGCTCCGGAGCACGTGCCTAGTCCGTAGGCTCGGGACCTCGGATCTGCGTCATCTCCCACAGCCCCCCGCAGCCCCGGGACTAGGGGCGTCTCAGGGTGTCCCCAGAGCTCAGCCACAGGAGCGCAAAGGAGTCAGGCAGCAGCTCATGGGAAAAGCAGTGGGACAGAGCCTGGCCAGGCAGTGCCGTGGGATGGGGGCATGCTGTCTGGTGAGGGTGCACCTCCAAACAGCTACCCCTTCCCAGGGGTGGGCCCCTCTCTCCACTCCACCCATACCTTCTCCTCTCAGAAGCATTTCTGGGATCCTCAACCTGCAACGTGGGATATTCCGTCCGATCGTAACTGCAGGATCAAGGTAGAAAGGGGGCCCACAGGCCCCGATTTTATCAGCCAAGAGTCAGTGTTGCTCCTCTCACCCAAGGGAAGCCATGTCCCGTCTCCTCACCTCCTGGCAGTTCCTTCTCCTTCTTGGGAAAGTGTCCAGGCCAGGAGTCACCATGAGCCAGGTCCTGGACCCGCTGCCCACCTGGACCAGAGCTGCCCCAGCCATGCCATTCCGTGGTGGCCTCTCTTCTTAAGGAAATGCCCCCCTACCCCCACCCCCCGTCAGTCAGAACTGGCCCTTGGCAGATCAGACTCACACCACACTGTGTCCCCATCTCAGGCAGGCCCATCCTGGTCTTCCTTTGGGCAAGAGAAGCTTGGGACGCACCCACACACCAGAACAACCCCTTGCTTCCACCCAAACACCCAGAGGTGGCCAGGGCAGAGCAGACCCCACCCCCACCCTTTCATCCTGCACCCCGGGGAGGTCCCATTTGAGACACTCCTCCCACCCACCTCCAGGTCACAGATTGGCATTTCAGAGGAGGCAAAGGATTCTGAACCCTTGTGCGTTGCTGGTGGGAATGGAAAGGAGATTTGCTCCAGGGGTGAAACGGAGCGCCCAGACCACCTGGCAGGTCCCACCCAGGCCTGCACTCAAAGCCCTGGAAGCAGACACTGCTGGTGAATCAGGCACCCCACTGTCCCCTGCAGGACTCATCCCAAGAGGGACAGGTGCACGACCCTTCTCAAAAAATGGGGCTCACCCCCGCACCCATGAGACAGATTGTGTTTGATTGACACATCAGGACATCACTCCGCCCTAGAGAGACAGCAGGCCCGGAGACTGCGAAGTGGAGGCGCCTTGAAAGGCTGATGCTGGGTGTAGGAGCCAGGCCCAAAGGAGAAAGCCTGCAGATCTCTCTCAGCAGAATATTCTAGAATAGGCCAACGCATAGAGATGGGAAGTAGCTGGGTGGCGATGAGCAGCTGGAGGTGTAGTGGTCGAAAGGAAGAGAGAAGTTGTTTTTAAGCCACCTGCAGGGAACCCCGAGGGACAGCAGTGGCCATGTGTCTGCAGAGGAAGCTGTGACCTGCAGGGGGTGCCAAGGAAAGCCACCAGAGAGGAGCCCCGATATTCTGGACTGTGGACATGCACTCTTTTGGCCTCAGTTTCTCACCCTATGATGGAGGGGTGCCCCTGAGAAGAGGATGGGATGGACAGGGGCTCCCTGGTGACCACACACACACACACACAAACACACACACCGCCCCTCACCCTGCCCCAACCCTGGATCTCATGCTGACCTCACCCCTTCTCAGGTCTTGCTGACCCCCAGGGAGGAGGGGTGCCCAGGAGGGGCAGTGGGAAGCTTGGCTTCAGTGCAGGTGTGCAATGAACAAAGAACCCCTTCACTGACCCCTGAGCCTGTGACTCGGGAGCCAGGTGGTGACCTCTGACCACTCCCATTCCCCTCCGCACCCAGCAGACACATGCAGCTTCCCAAGCTGCCAGAGTTTGCGCTTCATCCATTGTGCCTGTGTCCAGTCTGGGGCAGTGTCCATGGATGGGCTTCTGAGCACCGGGAGCTTCTCCTCTCCAAATGCTTCCTGAAAAGCCGAGGACTAAGACACCAGGAGTCCCTCTAAGGCGGGGGTCCCCGTGTCCTCTTGAGGTTGCAATGTACTGAGCTCTGTGCTGAGACGGGGTGGCACCGAACCCTGACCCTCACGGGAAAGCCTGGGAGATGTGTCCAAACT
>PVJH01022818.1:0-35975 GCA_004026705.1 Nesogale talazaci
GCCTTTAAGTCCCCAGACGCTATATCTTTTGGAAGCCGGGCACCATCAGCTTTCTTCACCACATTTGCATATGCACACATTTGTCCTCAGGGATCATATCAGGAAAGTGAGCATGCAAAGTTATGCTTTTGAGTTCTTGAAGCCTGATATCTCATCCCTTTGACATCTCATGATTCCACATGCTAGTGTGCTTCTTTATTGGCCCTTATTTTGTTAAAGATTTTTGTATCAATATTTATTAGGGATATTAGTCTGTAGTTCTCAATTCTTGTGAGATCCTTGCCTTCTTTAGGTACAAGAATTATACTGGTTTCATAGAAAAGAGTTTGGGACTTTTTCATCTTTTTCTATGTTCTGGAGGAGTTTGTGTAGGATTGGTGTCACTTCTTTCCTGAATGCTTGGTAGAATTCTCCTGTGAAAACATCTGAGCCAGGGGAATTTTTTGTTGGTAATCCCTTAATAAGCTTGTCTATTTCTTCCAGTGCTTTGGGTCTGTTGAGATTCTTGACATCTGTCTGGGAAAGTCTAGGGAATGATTGTGTTTACAAATATTTGTCCATGTCTTCCAAGTTGTTGAATTAATTAGCATACAGTCCATTGTAGTACTGTGTCATTATCATTTTTATTTAATTAGGGTCATTGTAATGTCCCCTTTCCATCCCTCATCCTTACAATTGATGTTTCTTCCTTTGTTTCTTTGCTTTAGATTTGCCAGAGGTCTATCAATTCTGTTAATCCTATCAAAGAACCCACAATTGAATTTTCCCATAGTTTTCTTTTTTTCCCTCTCCTGAATCTCAGCTGATTATTATTATTTCTATTCTTTTGCTACTAGTAGTATAGTTCTGTTGATTGTGTTCTAATAAGTGTAAGTTTTGAACCAGAATATCATCCACAAATCTCTCTTTTTTTTATGTGTGCATTTATTGCTATCGCTTTTCCTCTGTTAAATGCCTTTGCTGTATCACAAAGGTTTTGATATGTCATATTTTCATTCCCATTGGTTTCTAGAAACTTCCTGATTTCTCCTCCAATCTGTGGCAATGCCCATTCCTTTTGCAGTAGAGAATTATTCACTCTCCAATTGTTTGCCCTTGTTTTCTTCACCGTCTTTCTGTTCATTTCCAGTCTTATGGCTTAGTGATCGGAGGAAGATGGCTGTACAATCTCTACGTGCTTGAATTTGACTTGCTTCCGAGCATGTGGTCGTCTTTGAATATTTGCCATGTGTGAATCAAAAGAATGGGGTTTTTTTCATTTGGAGGAAAGGTCTGAAGATATCCATCAAACCAAGTTCTCCAATTGTGCTTTCAGATCTATCATCTCCTTGTTGTTTTTCTTTCCCAGCGATCTTTTACAGAGAGTGATATAATAAGTCACCAACTATAATTGATGAGCCTGAGATTTCTTTGTTCACCTTTTGGAGTGTTTGATTTACAAATTCTGTGGGTCTCTCCTTGGGTGCCTATATATTTATTATGCTTACTGGTTTTTGATCTCCTTGTCTCTTGCTATGATCTGTAGCTTGAGATCAATTTTGTCTGATATTAAGATCCCTACCCCTGTTTTTTTTTTTCATTGTCATTTGCTTGGTATATTTGCTTCATATATCTCCAGCATTTAATTCTCAAACTGTTTTTGTCTACAAGCTTAAGATAAGTCTCTTGTAGGCAATAGATCAATGGCTTATGTTTCCTGAGCCAATCAGTTAACTTCTACCTTTTATTGCCTAAATTCAGGCCATTGATATTCTGTGCTATTAAACCCATCTGTGGGCTCCATGAAGTCATCTTGTCCCTTTTGTATTGGGTCTTTGCCTAGCTAGCTTTCTTATCTGCCTGTGTGTTGTGTGTGTGGTTCATCTTTGCCTTCTTTCCACTATTGAGTCAATGCTATCTTGGGGGCTATTTTCTCTTTGTTGCCATCTGGATGGAAATGTTCTATGTAATGGTCTCTTATTTGCACTCGTTGTGTGTTAATCTGCCCATACAATATCGGCAAGGATCATTTGTAGGTCTGGGTTTCTTTTTGTATGTTCTTCGAGTTTTTTCTTGTCTGGGAAAACTCTTACTTATCCATCTCTCTTAATATATAATTCAGCAAGGTAAAGTATTCTTGGGGTTTCATTATTTTTCTTTTGGAATATGTTACTCTATTCCCTCTGAATCCAATATTTAAAATGAAGAACAAGTAAAGTTAAATCAACAAACTTACCAGCATTTCAATGGAGAGTATGAGCCTGTTTTTGGCTAATGTGATTGTCAATGTCCGGTTTCATAATTGTCAGTGCTAGTCGTAACAAGTGATGCAAATGTGCATCAGATAGTCTAGATCTGGTTGGAGATTTCAGATGTTTCATTCGGGAAAAAGTCTGTTCACAGACATAAGTGCTGCCAAAGATGGTTGCCATTTTGAGTGCATGGTTCCTGAGAACATGAGGGGAACATGAGGGTTCCTGAGAACCAGAGGGGAGAGATACATAGAAATTAGGAAGGCTGCTTGACTTGAATGCGTCTTTCAGAGTCAAATTCTGAAGTTCAGCCAGTTTTATTTGGTAAATTGTATCCACACTTTCAATGTCAATCAAAAATGGGTTACAGAAAAGCTGTATGTCGTCCTCATGGAGATGAAATATTTTAAATCTAAATTGGAACTCCTTTTGCAACTTTTCCAGTGAATCCACACATGTTTTGTTTGGGAATGCAACCAATGGTTTTCCGCTAAGAGATTTTTGAGTTGTGGAGAGATGGCAGAAATTTTCTTCCTTCACTTATTTTATGCAGCGGCCTAATTTTACTTCAAATGCTTTCACATGTGATTGCACATCAAGATAAGCTTCCCCTTTCCTTGAAGTTGCACGCTGAAACTGTTGAGAAGCTCTGTTACATCTGTCAGAAAGGCAAGGTGCCATCTCCATTCTGCATCATTGAGCTCTGGTACTTCTTTGTGTTTTGAAAGCAGAAAAGCTGTAATCTGTGGAAGTAAGTCATAGAAATGTTTCAAAACTCTCCTGTGATTCTGTGGGGTACAGAACATTTTCATAGACAACATCTAGCTCAGACAGAAATTCCTGAAATTGTCTGTGGTTTAGTGCATTAGCTCTAATGAAGTTAACACAAGATACCACACTTTTCATAACAGAATCCCAATTCAGTGAATTAGTACTTGTTGGTAGATGAGACAGTATATGGCTATTTGATGAGAATGATTATGTTTATCTATCTCTTGGTTAATGGAAGCAATTATTCCTTTCTTAGCCCCAGTTGTCACACTGGCAAGTTTAGCCCAGTCCAGCTCCAAACCATTCACAATTTGGCAAAACTTTTCATAGATATCCTCTTCTGTAGCTGTTCCTTTGATGCTTTGCAGTGCAGCATGCTGTACTGTAACTTTGAAATTGTCATTTGTCTCACAAATAAAAATTAAAAGTTGTGCAGGATGCAAGGAAAAATAGTTTTTTTTGTGGAGTTTTACAAATGCTGAGACAAATTGCCTCCCATTTCTTCAATCCTCCATGTAATTGTAAGTTCTGAAAGAATCACTGTACTAAATAAATCTGCCTTCTCTGGATACATCTCTTTGGCAACAGAAGGAAGGCATTCTTTAACAAATTCTCCCACAATGATCTTCCAGTGCATGCTATTCGCTTGGCAACTTGAAAACTTGTTCGCAGTGATGAAATAGCTGCTTCTGCTTCACAAAAGTATTTTGCTGAGCTGTCTGTGTATTTTTCAGTTGTAATACTTTATTTTTTCTCACTTCTCTGACCAAACAATCATATTTATCTTTATGTTGAGGTTGATAGTGTTGAGTTTGAATACACAAATTGTTTTCTTTGAACACACATACTCTATTCTGGCATATCAAACACACACCTCTTTCCTTGTACTGCATGAAAAAGTAATCGTAAGTCCACTGTTCTTTGAATATCCTACACTCTGAGTCAATTTTTCTTTTTCTTGATATCATCATTTCCTAGGGATGCCAAATGTAACAGTTTCAATGTGCAACTTCAAGGAAAGCGGAAGCTCATCTATGATATGCAATCACATGTGAAAGCATGTGAAGCAAAATTAGGCATATATATTTCACTACAAAAACAATATATCAGCAATAACATTGCCCACACAGAGATATAGAGACTACACTGCCCATCAATGCAATCTGATCAATGTCCATCAATGCAGCCTTGCCAGTCCACATCATTTCAGCCTCAATAATGCCCATATTGGTGGAACTCTGATTTTATCACTGTCTCACACTGGTGTGGTGTGGGAACTGGCACAATTACAGAGCCGGTTTCTCCACCACCTTTGCAGTTCACAAAACCTTTTGCAAACCGCACTGCAATCTGTGAACTCACACAGGAATCTGATCGCATGTGTGAGAAAACCCATGCGATCAGATTCCACTGCAGGAAAAAAGAAGGCACATATGCTTTTTTTTCTTCTGAATCTAATGCAAGTTCAGTCATACAAGCATATGACTACACTTGCACTGCTCAGCATTCTCAACGGTGTGAATTGGGGCTTACAAAGCACACAACATACAACATCATACACAACTGAAAAGCAATCAGATATAAATGCTCTTACTGTCAATTAAATTGGGTTTCTTACTTCTCGACTGTCTGCAGAGCCGGATTAAGTTCCCATGGGGCCCAGAGCAGATGATCAGTTTGGGGCTCCCATGTGATAATACTGAGCACTGACCATTTGTGTTAACACTGAGCACTGACAGTTATCATTACCACTGAACATTGACCATTTGCATTATCTCTGAACACTGACAGTTTTCATTAGCACTGAGCGCTGATTATTTGCATTATCACTATGATGCAATACCCCATAGAAACCACCTCCAACCAACTAACCAACTTAAAAAAGGGGTCCCCTAACTTCAAAAAAGACTCTCCTAACTTCAGAAAAAAAGGCCCCCCTTAATGACAAAAAAGGTCCTGCTAACTGCAAAATTAAAAAATAGACCTCCTAACTTCAATAAATCCTAACTTGTTCTTACCTCAGTCCTGAGGCAGCAGCAGGCTCTGGACAGACAAGCTCATGACTTGACCAATCATATCTGAGACTGAAAGGAGGAGTCAAGAAACAGAGAGCAGGGGGAGAGTCTGACAGTGTGGCATACATGCCATACATGTGCACTGTGGGTCCAGGAGGAGTCAGCTGCTAAACAGGACAGGAAGCAGGGGCAAAAACATGCAGCATGCTGGATAAATGGGCTTGGCGGACTGCATGTACCCCATGGGCAATAGTTTGAAGAGCCTTGCTCTAGGTCACTGGTGCAATTCTCTGCCTCCTTGTGTCTGTTGGCAAAGTCTGTCAATTTGTCACTGGATTTTGTCATTGTATACCTTAAGTCTTGGGGACTGGAAACCAGCAATGACAAGTGGAAGGAAAGAGGGGGAGAGGAAAGAAACAGAAAAGCAGAAAAAGAGAAGAAGAGAGAGAGAAGAAAGAGAAAAAAGGAGAAAAACACAAATGCACACTAAGATTGACTGTGATGATAAAGAGAGAAGAGAGAAGGAAAAAAATAAAGGATGAAGAGATAACTGATCCCTGCTTGCCTGACTGTGAGCCCAGGAGTGTTTGAGCCCTGCCCCACAATGGCAGGTTGGTGTGTCCTTTTAGTATAAGGACCCAGTGGTACTGGGCAAAACTGCCCTGGTTGGCAAGATGAATGTAGAGGTCCAACGGAGGCTTCCTCTGCAGCATGGAGCACTGTAGAGGGCTGTCACCTCTGCCTTGTGTGGTGTGAAGCCCTCCCACAGAGTGCATACTGGAGTTCCCCCTGCTATTTGGGTTGAGTTGCTCTAGGCAGAGGGTACTTACCTGAAATGCAAAAGAGTCGTATGGTAGGATAGAGTGGGAGAGAAGAGGAACATGAGAAAAAAGGAAGAAAAAGGAAAGAAAGAGAGACAGAAAACAAAACAGCACTTTCCTTTGAGAATGACTATGGTGGGAAAGATAGCAGGGCAAAAGAATAAAGAAAGAAGAAATAGAATGGTCAAAAAGGAGGTAACTTAAAATTATATCATTATAAAAGAGGGGGAGTACAGATTGGGGACCCAAAACCCAGCAATAGGTGAAGTGATATCCACTTACAGAAGAGTCATAGGGAGGAGATGAGCAAGTCAAGGTACAGTGCAGCGACAATGAAATATGCAACTTTCTTCTAATTCTTAAATGCTTCCTACCCTCACACTATCCTGGTTCTAACTAGACCAGGGGATCTACACTGGTACGGATAGGAGGTGGAAACATGGGGAATTCAGGATAGATGATCCCTTCAGGACCAGTGGTCAGAGTGGTGATACTGGGCGGGTGCAGGGAAGGTGGAGCAGAAAGGGGGAACCAATTGGAGGAATCTACATATAACCTCCTCCTTGGGTACGGACAATGGGGAATTGGGTTAAGGAACCCATCAGACAGTGTGATATGACAAAATGATGACAATTTGTAAATTACTATGGGTGCATAGGGGAGGGGAAGTTGGGAGGGAGGGGAAATATGGAGAGCTGGTACCAGGGGCCTAAGTAGAAGGATATTTTAAGAATGATGATGGCAACAAATGTGCAAATGTGGTGTGCATACAACTGATGCATGTGTTCATCGCAATAAGAGTTGTATGAGCCTCCAATACAATGATCTACTAAATATTTTAAAAATACAAAAATAAGGAGATAACTCAGGCTTGATCCCTGGAGGAGTTTCAACTCTGCCTCAAGGTAGTAGGCTGGTGTGGCTGCATGTTGTAGGGTTTCACAGATGCTGAGTGGGATTGCCCTCAAAGGCAAGATCAGGCATCCGTCCCCAGCTTTATTGAGCTCTGGAGTTCACTCTATGCCTGCCTTGTGCTGTATGTGTCACTACAGTGGGCAAAGGGGAGGAGGAGCAGCAGGAGGAAGATGTTCCCTCAGCCCCGTGGAGGGCCCCAGGACAGACAGGGCCTCCCCCAACTGTGTATCGACTCACTGAGAGGGGTTTTGGGTTTATGTCTCTATCTAGAGGTGTCTCCCCCTCCCCCAAGCCAGCTAAAATAAAATTAGATGAAATTGGTTCCCTGGCTCTGCTCATTTAGGGGCAGGGTCTTAGTTAGGTTGAAAGGCCTCCAAGCCCTGTAGCTTGGGCTCCCTTCTTATGCAAATGTATGTTAAGAGACTCAATCTAAGTGCTTCCTTGGGTGATGATCAATGAGCCTGGGATTTGTTGGGATTTTTACCCAGAAAATAAAATTTATAATTTTGGATTTATGAGGTCCTTGATTTGATTTGGTGGTTGTCACAATGGCCCCCAGAGAGAGCGAGAGCGAGAGCGAGAGAGAGAGAGAGAGAGAGAGAGAGAGAGAGAGAGAGAGAGAGATCCAGCTTATCAGGAAGATTGTTTACTTCTCGGCCAACTGGAGCTGAATTCTCCCCTGCACTCTAACTAATCTACTTATTTTCTTCCACCCTGCACCCTGACTCAAGTAAATTCTTGCTCTTTTTTCTACTCCAAATTATGACTTCTTGTTGGTCCCACTTCTCAGGTTCTAAGCTCAAGACATCAAACAGTGCGGGGAGCTCTGATGTGGGGTTCTGTGACTAGGTCACAGAGGTTCTCCTCATGTCTGGGATTATGTCCCCTTTAGAGTGTCAGCCTGGTGAAATCGCTACTCCCTGCGATAGGGCGGAGAGCCCAGAAGCCCAGCGTGCTGAATCTAGAGCGATTTAGTGCATTCTTGGTTCACTTTGTGAGTGGAAATCACAAAAAAGTGGGGCTCAGGACAGACTAGTTCAAATTTTAGGATTACACATTCCAGTCTCCTTCACCTTACCTTCCTCTTTTCTGATCGGGCAGCAGGAGCTCTGGGCAAGTAAGTCTTTACTAGATGCCATTTTCCTCCCCATTTGAGACTGTAATTCTTTGCAGGAGTAAAAAGTCCCATCTTTTTGCTGAGAAGCCACTGGTGGTTTTAAACTTCGAGCACTGTGGTTAGCAGCCTAATGTGTAATCACCACACCACCAGTTTCTAAGTGCCAAAATTCATATCTGTCCCAACCCCAAGGCCTACATTTATCCAAATGGTATTAGACTTATTTCAGCAAATAAGATGGTTAGAACATCATCTTTCTTTTAGAATGCAACTATAGGAAATAGGAAATAATTTCTGTATTTGCCATTGTCAATTGTCATTTCAGTCTCATTGTAGATATCTTGATAATGTTTGTACTCAACTCTGGCTAAAAGTATACAGTATTCAAGTGAAACATTCACATCAATCAAGGGAAATGTTCAATTCAAAAGAAGAGGTCACACCTCTGGTATGTTTATCATATGTGAATGGACATCCTTAAATGAGTAAATGCTAGATATTCCTGGTAATATAGAGTGACAGTACATAAGAGCATTTGCTGATTTTCATCTGCTAAATTCATTACCTTACATAATGGTTTTTCCAGGTAAATCAGCTGAGGGACTTAAAATTGCATGAATTTATTCACCAGATTGTAAATGTGCCAGAGTAGTTGTTTGTCAGAGATCTCAGCTGACCCGAAAGCTGAATGCTCACTTGTGTTAGAAAGTAATAAAATACTTATTCCTGAACCTTACTTTAGTCAGTTGCCAAACTAATTATCTATCACCTGATATGATCCAGGAGTTCTTCTTACGCACTTCTGATGCAAGTAAGAAACAAACCTAATCCTTTCTCCCAAAGCAGTGATCCTCATCAACATAGATGAACAAAATCTTTTAAATTAAATCACCAATTGTCAAAAGTGTAAAGGCATTGCTAGTGACTAAATGGAATATTCATCCTATCATCTTATATTTGGAAGTAACCTATGGAAAGAAAAGAAAAATACAAAATACCAATTTAGTTGATCATCTTCAAGGTTACTGGCAAAATAATATTCTTATGTTGTCTCTTTTATTTGAAAACAATTTTAATAGCAGATATAATTGGGAATGAGGGAACCCAAAAGAGATTTGGCTCTTTTTCCATTTACCATTGCTTTTCCAAATTTCATGCCACTGAGCAGCTTTCTATACCATAAACACTTTTGTGAATATAAAATTCCAAAACCTAACTCTGCAAACTTCTTGGGAGATATCTGTTAACTTAGTCAAAAGAAAATACACATAATACATGTAATAAGCCTATAAGTCATTTATTTAATAATTCTTCATATAAAATATGAGTGTTATTTCTTTTGTATTTTTAAAGTTAAGAAAACCAAAGGAAAATAATTGATTACACTTTTTTTCACTTAATTAAAAAAATTTTATTGGCATATAGTTGACATCATACAGTTCAATAATTCAATCATATTAAAAAGTGTTTTGATGCCCCTTCATAAAGTTACCAATTTCATTCTAGGTATATAGCCAAAAAGTATATCCACACTGTGTTAGTCTGGATAGACTAGAGGAACAAATTTCAGAGACACGCATATAGGTATAAGGAAAGGGTTTATATTCAAAAGAAATGTGACACTAAGAAGGCATCCCAATCCAGTCCAGTGCAAAGTCATAAGTTCAGTTCAATATTAACCCATATGTCCGCAATCAGTCTATAAAGTCTGCTTCCGGCTCTAGAAGTCACAGGTCAGTGGGTGCAGAATTCTGGGTGCTGGCAGGGGTCTCCCCATGGCTCTTCGCTTCCAGGGCTCAGGTCCATCAACAGCATGCCACTCCAGCTTCAGAGGTCTGTCTTCATCAGGGCAAAGCCGTGTGGTCTCTCCGCTGGCTCCTCCAACTTCTCCAAGCCTGAATCTTGTCTCTTCTGTGATTCAGCGTCTCTGAAACTAACTCCCAACAACTGGGGAAGATAGCTTCTCATCTTCACGAGGGAAATATCGCGAGATTTCCCTGGAGTCTCAGATGAAAGCCATGCCCTCACAGAGGCCTCATTGGCTACTCAATGGCTTTCTCCTGATTAACAGGCCAGACTCCACCCCTACGTTTCAATTATAAAATTAACATAAGCACATGACTGCCACACACACAAAAATTATAAACTAATATCCATAGGAAAATTATTCATAATAGCCAACAAATGGAAACAACAAAAGTGGCCATTAACTTCTCAAGCAGCAAGGTGGAGAGTGCCTGCTTTGTGTCCCTGAATCATTTATCACACTCTACATGTGCACCTTCAAACCAACTTCAACAAAAGGAAACCTCTTATCTGGGATCAGTTTTTCAGCATGTGGGGAGAGTGAAAGTTCTACAATTGTTACCATAGAATACTGTGCTGAGGTCACCACAAATCAATAGACACTTCTATAAGAGTGATGAACAAACCTTACTGAAAATTCAATCAGGAAGGGGAGAGGGATGCATACAGACCTCAGAGAATAAAATTCCTGGTGGTGAGTAAACGTAAGGGGAAACCAACCACTAAGAAAAAAATGGTTAACAATACTTACATAGAACTCAGGGGAAAATATGGTCAGTACTCGGTTTCTAATTGAACCTCTTTTTTAAATTGCTCATGAGGGGAGAGGGGAAATATGGGGAACTGGTTCTGGGGGCCTAGATAGAAGGAGGATGTTTCGAGACTGATGATGCAACAAATGTGCAAATGAAGTCTGCATATAATTAACATATGCATTGATCATGATAGGAGTTGTATGAGCTCCAATAAAGTGATTTATAAAAAAAGAAGAAAGAAAAGAGGAGGGAGAGCAAGGACGGTGGGTGGTAGCTATGGCAGATACAAGAAGCTGAACACAGATTATGATCTGTTGGCTTATCCCAGGAAAGGGTGGTTCTAACAGACTCTAGCAAGATTGGCTTTCTTATTTTCCAGATGACTTTATGCCATGGAGATTAAAAAAATCCATTTTTCAATCAAAAGAGTTACACAAATAACTGAAATTTCATTGTTTGAAAATTTATATAAAATAAAATGAGCAATTCAATTCGTTACATTTTTTTAAACAGTGACTTTCAAGTCAATGTCTCTGAGTGCTTTTGCAGTGTTTAGATTAGACTGAATAAGTCATCAATAGGCTTCATCTATGAATATGTCAGTTAGTCATTAGATCCTAATGGATCATGATGTGAATACAATATATAAATTATTATATGTTTCTAAATGAAACATTCTATCTTAAATACAATATAATCCTAAATACATTTTATGCCCAACATGTATGTCCATTTAACCTAACATCTTGTAACATTATATAGTATTGTACAATACTAAATTTACAAATGATTTCTTTAATGATTTCATTCAATTAAATACTCAAATAATAAAAGTTGATTTTCTAGTAAGCTTAAAGAATGATAAAATGGAAGCAATCTGACAAAAGTGAGCTATTTTAGTAGGTTTGAGAGATATCAAAAGGGGAGAAATAACATCTACTTTTGTTTGCTTTCTTTTTATGAATTGTGCCACTTCAGTGTAATTTTTATCCATACAAGTGATTGTCTATTAGAATGACAATAAGGGAGAAGTTCATATTGCCCAGCTAAATTCTGAATTCGCAGTGCTCTGGTGGCATATTTCTTCTATCTTGGGCTTCTAACTGCAAGGCCAGCTGTTGAAAAGTCACTCTTTCAAGGGAAAGGTAAGACTTGCTGCTCCTACAGATGAGAATCCAGGAAAGCTACAGAGACAGTTGTACTCTGTCCTCTAAGGAGACTATGATTCAGGACTGGCACAATGGAAATGAGTTTTGAGTGATCCAAATTTAAAACTAATAGAAACAGGGATATTTAAACTTGTATTTTAAACTTGAAAATAGAGTGAGACATTTTGGTGGTTATGTGCTTATGTTAATTTCATGATTGAGATGTAGGGGTGGAGTCTAGCCTGTTAATCTGGAACTAGCCATTGAGTAGCCAATGAGGCCTCCATGTGGGCATGGCTTTCTCCTGAGACTTCTGGGATATTTCCCTAGTGGAGATGAGAAGCTGTCTCCACAGTTGTTGGCAGTTAGTCTCAGAGACAACAAACTATGGAGAAGACAAGATGGTAGCATCTGAGGAGCTGGACGAGCTGGAGGAGAAACCACACAGCCTTAACCCTGATGGGACCAGACTTCTGAAGCTGGAGAAGCCACAGAAAGACCCTGGCCAGTGCCGAGTGGCTTCTGCCACCAGTGGATGCTGTTGATGGAACCTAAGCCCTGGAAGCAAGTAGCCCTGGGGAGACCCCTGCCGGTGCCAGAGACCCTGCATCCACTGGCCTGTGACTTCATGAGTGGGAAGGAGACTTTATAGACTGATATTGGGCATATGGGTTAATATTGGACTTATGACTTTGAAGTGGATTGGGCTGGAATGCTTTCTCCATGTTCCACTCCTCCTGTATAGAACCTTTTCCTTATATCCATATGCGCGTCTATGATTTTGTTTCTCTAGTCTACCCAGACTAACACAAACATTGTTTAATATGGGGAGCTGACTACAGGATATGACTTATGATAACTCCACTAATAAGTTGAGCCCTGAACCCAAAGAAAAGTGGCATAGAAGTAGTGTAAAAGGGTGGGTGGGTCTATAAAAAGAAAGAAAGAATGTAAAAGTAAGCCCAGAGAGTTGGAATCAGGAAAGAGAAAATATAGCATCTGGTTAGGGGATCCAACTTTCCAAATAGTCACTGTCAGTCAAAATTGACTCAATGAAAATGGATTATATGTGGAATCAGGAATATGACATACTAGCAAAATTTTGCTGAAGATAGTTTTTGAAAATGCAGTCGTGAATTGACAGGGAATTCAGAAAAGTATTTGGAATGAGGGGGACCATTGCTGTCAGAGGCTAAAAGCAAGGAAACCTATACTTGTGTGGACCTGTATTGTGTTTCTCCTTGCAACATATCATTTTCTTTAACTCTACTAGCCAAAATTTGAAATTACACTTTCATCTGACAGTTTACTTGTACCATGATTATAACTACTCATCTCTACCTTTCCTGAACACCAGGACTACAATCTCCCACAGAGGGTGTGTTAGTCTGGGTAGAGTAGAGGAACAAATTTCATAGACAGGCATATGGATATAAGGAAAAGGTTTATATACAAGAGGAAGAGGACATTGAGAAAACATCCCAGCCCAGTCCAAGTTCAAAGTCATAAGTCCAATATTAGCCCATATGCCCAAAATCAGTCTGTAAAGTCTCCTTCCGACTCACGAAGTCACAGGTCAGTGGGTACAGAGTCCCAGCACCAACAGGGCTCTCCCCATGGCTCCTCACTTCCTGGGCGCAGGGTCCATCAACAGCATCCAGTGGTGGCAAAAGCCACTCAGCACTGTCAGGGGTCTCCACATGGCTTCGCCAGCTTCAGAGGTCTGGTTCCATCAGGGAAAGGCCGTGTGACTTCTCCTCCAGCTACTTCAGCTCCTCGGACACTGCCATCCTGTCTTGTCCATAATTCATCATCTCTGAGACTAACTCCCCACAACTGGGGACGATAGCTTCTCATCTTGGGAGATATCGCGAGATTTCCCAGAATCTCAGGGGAAAGCCATGCCCACACGGAGACCTCATTGGCTACTCAATGGCTATCTCCAGATTAACAGGCTAGACTCCACCCCTACATTTCAATCATGAAATTAACATAAGCACATGACTGCCACAGGGTGGGGGGAATACAATTCTGGGTTCAATTCAGTATTGCAATCCAATACACGCCATAGTATTTAAAAGAGAGGTAGTATGAAATGAGGATGGGGTGGATGAATTAATTTACACATGAAAATCACAGCATCCAGCAGAATCTTATGTGTCAGTCTGGGTAGACTAGAGGAACAAATGACTGCCACATCATAGAAGTATGATATTTTCAGTATTTTAAAGAGTAGCTTATTAGGCTTCTTATTTTCATCAGAACTTACGTCAGGATGGTAACCTTACATGAATAAACCCAAGAACAAACTCAGTGCTCTCAAGTCAATGCCGACTGATAGCAGTCCTGGTAGCATCGTGGCAGCTTGTTGGGCTGCAAAGTACAGCTGTGTGAAATCACCTGCCCGTCTGCAGAAGAAAGGGCTTTCTGCTCCTCGGGCTTTCTGAGCCCCGGTGGTATAAGTGGTTGAGTGTGGGACTGCGGCCTGCGGGCTTGACGGTTCAAATCCAGAGGCGGCTCTCAGGACCAGCACTGGGTAGCGCCCACGACTACCAGAGGCAGTGATACCCACAAAAAAAAAAAAAAAGAAAAAAGGGTGAAACTCTCAGAAACTCACAGGGGCAGTTCTACTCTGTCCTGTAGGATCACCATGAGATTACAAGCGGGTAGTCACGTGTCAAGATCACAGGCAAAAAATAACATTTGTTATTTGTTGACTCAATTTGTGATGCCCTCTCGATTAGCTTCACTTTCCCAGACATCCAGCAAGAAGTCTTTAAAGTTTTAAGACGGCATTTCCTTTGGAGTTCTGGAAAACTATAAAAAACAAGCGGACGTACCATATACGCCCATGAAGATTATAAGAGTTAACTTCCCCCTTTGTTCCAAGCATGGCCATTGCTAGGTGCCATCACCTCAGCTCTGACCCACAGCAACCGTATGCACACTTGAACAAAGTACAGCCCTGTCCTGCGTCCACTCTCACAATAGCTCCTATGCTGGAGCCCACTGGTGTAGCCAGTGTGTCAATCATCTCCTTGAGGACCATCCTCTTTTTCACAGTTCTCTACTTTACCAAGCATGATGTCCTGCTCCAGGGACTGGTCTCTATCAACAGCGTGCCCCAAATATATAAGACAAAGTCTTGCCATCCTTACCTCCAAAGAGCATTCTGACTGTACTTCCTCCCACACTGTTTGATTTGCGCTTTTAGCAACTCCAGCAATTACAACCAGGGAACATGGCTCCTAGGAACCAGGCCACCAGAAATATGAAGGGGAAAATAGATTGAGGAGAGTAGATGTCAAAATTTTGGTTAATGAACCATATACCCTTTAATCTGATTGGGCTTTTGACTCACTTAGCTGAAAGTGAGGTAAGATGAGGTAGAGAAAGTGTCACATGACCTCCAAGTTCGGGTCAGAAAAGGCTATGTTGTGTTGTCACATCAGGTGCCATCAAGGCTGTTTTACTCTACAATGTCACTATAGCGGTGTCCTCAAACCTTTTAAATAGAGGGCCCAGTCACTATCCCTCAGACCCTTGGAAGGTTGGACTATAGTTAAAAAAAAACAACTATAAACAAATTCACTGCAGGCCCAGGATGAGTGGACTGCTGAGCAGAAAGGGAGCAGCAGCAGAAACCCCTCGCTGGCCAGATAAATGTCCTCAAGGGGCCGCATGTGGCCTGTGGGCTGCAGTTTGAGGATGGCTGCAACAGGCCAGAACACAGCACGGTCTGCACCATCCTCACAATTGTTCCTATGCCTGAGCCATTGTTGCTGTATCGCTTCTGCCTTCTTTGTTCAATGCTTGCACTTGGAGTCCCGGGCTACCAGGGGCTTTGATGCTTGCACGTCCTATGAAGACCATGCTCCATGTGTTGACAGTCTCCTCCCTGCTCAACGGTCAGTTATTTGAATGATGCCTCCCTAGAAGATTTCATCCTTTAATGGTCAAAGCAGCCCTCGCCTTGTCGTCTTACCAACTAAGACCTAGACATTATGCAGTGAATGTAAGCCTTTGATAACGGTGTCTTTTACAAATTTTCTGACCCAGAAAATATACAATCATAATTAGGATTGGTTGTCAGGCAATCAGGAGCCCTGTTTATAGCGGACAGATTGGCATTTTTGAATCCACCATTGCTCTTCAAGAGAAATATGTGGCGGACTGCTTCTGCAAAGACCAAAACAACCTTGGAAATACCTGAAGGACAATCTTAGTTTGTCCTATATGGTTTGCTATGAGATGGAGCCACGTGCATGGCAATAAAGTTGGTTCCTTTTTTACGAGTTCAGTAGCAAGAACAACAAGGAATTTCTTCTAACACTTTCAAATACAGAACAAATAAACAGAAAGCACACGACTCGTAAAGGAACAAAATGGTCTTCGCTACTGAACATACGCATATCCAATAACTATACCACGCAAGGCCGCAAACTCCAGAGTGGAAGAGGAAACTAAACTCAATGACATACTCCAGTAATGTCTCACTTAGGAAATAAAAGGGACCTGCTCACCAAGTCAGGTCAAAATGGTTAGAACAAGCCACTGGAGAAGACGTCTGATAAATAAGGGGGCACTTCGGTTAAGTTTGTTTCTATTGTTTACACCTATTATTCATTGTCTCTATGTAACTATGGTCCTTGAACTTCATCTGAGAAAGATGAACAGAAATTATTTGCCAGGTAGAAAAGTAGCAATGAGGTCTACTTAAAATATCATCTTCCACAGTGAATTTTACTGCATTCAGAAATCCCAGGTATAGGTATAATTTGCTCTTCCAAAATGGAACTAAAATGAATTATATTTCTTCTCCTTTAATAAGTTCAAATCATTTCAAAACTCCTTTTAAATAAGAGTCATCATATGTCAAAAGCAATTAGTCAATTCATGCCAGAGCAAACTATAACACCAAACCATTACCTGGCTTTACCCCGTGGGCTTCAGGCACTGAAGTGAGTTGCACAGTGTAAAAAACAAAGAAACAAAACACAGCATCACAGATTTTGTCAACTCCCCTAGCTACTCCTCTATCCTGTAGAGATCTTCAGGGAAAGTAGAACTGATCCTTTGAAATCTGGACAGTGTAAATCTTCATGGAAGCAGAATGCTTCATCTTGCTCATGTCAAGAGGCTGTTGAGTTTGAACTACTGACCTTGTTCATAGCAGTCCAATGCTCATCCACTATGCTACCAATTCTCCTGCAATGAATGATATTTATATATGTTATTCCAGAATTTGACTAAATTATCTTTATTGTCCTTTCTATTGCTTAAAGATAATGCTTCTCATCCATAGAGGTTTGGTAAATTATCCTTGTGAAAAAAAATCTGATTTGGGATGTTGGCAAATACTTGTCAATTCCTGTGATGCAAATATCCCCACCAGGGCTGATTTGTGCCTCACTAGGGAAATGGTGAAAGAAATTGTACCAAATCAAAAAAATAAAAGGAAACTACATAAGTCAACTTGGTAATACCCCACCCCCCACCACTCTAGTGTCTGTTATTAAAAAAGTTAAAGGGTTATCAAGCACAAATTTGTCACAAGTTTTTATTTCTTTAAAAATACTTGCTTTGTGACCTGAGAAATGAACTTCAGGACTGGCCATTTATGATACAGAAGTATTGTTATGCTATGAACATATATTAGCAAAGATATGTTAGCCCTTCCATATATGGGTAAGTATATGATTAACTTTTTAAAATTTCAAACTAAATGCAGACTATTATTGCACTGAGGTTTCAATTTCATTTCTCAGATGGTGACTATTAATTTTGCATACCTTTAAATGTACTTATTTGATGCTTATATATATATACTCTTGAGAAACATATGTTTGTATCACTTGGACCTTTCTGATTAGTTTATCTATTATTTATCCATTTGAGACCTTTTCTTTTGTGTTTTAGATATGAGTTCTTTGCATCTAGTGAATGCTTTCTCCTAGTATGTAACCTGCTCTTTTATTTTCCATATAGTGTCTCTCAAACAGCAGATGTTTCAAATTTTGAAGTTCATTTTATTATTTTCACCAGAAAATTTTATCCAAGAAAAATTTTGCCTAAATAAGGTATCAAAGATTTCCTTCTTTGTTTTCATGTAGAAATTGAATAATTTTAGATTTTATGTTCAAGTCTATGCTATTTTTGGTCTACAATTTGGATATACTCTAACTAAGTTAGTGTGTTCATTTTGATAAATAAGAGTGAGGTAAGCTTCAGGATAATTTGTTCCATGAGGATCTCCAATTGAGGAAGTGTCATGGAGGCCTAAAGTAGACCTCCTCCAGCCAAAAAAGGGAGAAGAAAAATCTAACCCTATATTTTTCCAAGAATAAGATCTATGAGGCAGAGGGCAAATACATGTCCACCCTCCACCTTCTTTACCCTAATATGATGCCAACCATCTATGGTACATCTACCTCTCTGCTGGGTTTGGTAATCCTTTGTAAAGGCTACACAGAAATCACAATTTTCAAGGATATAGTATTTCTTAGAAGAGTGAATAGATTATAAGTCAGGATCAGAAATGTTGAGAGTACAATTGCTTTGTTTGCAATGTCTTTCTCAATCTTACCAACAGGAAAAAAATCTCCTTGGTCTTCAGCCACGGCGATGTGACCCTTTGGTGGGTGCTATTGTCCAGTAAGTATTGCAAATTCCTGTAGCACTGAAAAATACCCAAAGGATGCTCCATTCTGCAAGGTACTTCATTGTTAGTAGTTTTTGTCATTCTGAGGTAGGAGGCTCACAGTTCTGTCACTCTGTGCTATGTACACTCTTCTGCCACAGAAATCTCAGGCATATACTGTTTGCGCTTCTTTCTTGATGGTCATGGGAGAGTCTCTTCCTGCTTCTGAGATGACTCATTTTCTATCCAATGGAATGGTAAACAAATAAAATTCCAATTACAGTCCCATAGGCCTTATTTGCAGGTCACCACGCAGTCAGTTGGTAGGAGATGTAAAGGCAATACCTAGAAGTGCCATGCCAAATAATTTCACTTCGCAACATTAATTTACCATTTGTTTAGAACACGACCGATTCCTCCCAGTTCACTAGCTTAACAAGTCTGTCAGAAACTATTTTTCACCATATATATTTGAGTCAATTTGAACCACCCTACTTTGTGTAATTTAATTGCATAGTACATTTATAAATTAAGCAGTATGTGAAATAAATCCTACTGCCATCAAGGCCATTCTGTCTCATAGGACAGAGTAGGACTTCTCCACAGAGCTGAATCAGTAAGCATTGTAATAGCAGGCCGTCTGATCTTTTCCTGATAGAGAAGTTGGTGAATTTCAACAATCAGACTTGTCATTAGTAGCACAACGAGGTTAAGTAGCCCATAGATTAACCTACTGAGTCACTAGGATTCCTTTCAGCTATGTGAGTCCTCTAAATTTGTTTCTCTTTTCTTTGTAAAAAATATCACTTTGGCTAATTTAAGATTCTTTACTTGTCTATGCAAATTTTACAATCAGCTGCCCAATTTAATGGGGGGGGAGGATTTTTTTCAGAATTATTTCATAGGACTTAATTCAATCTACAAATCAATTGTTCAGTACATGTGTAAAAAAAGAGGAATGAAGAAATTTGATGTCATCAACTAAAACAAGGCCAGGGCCCAATGATGGAAGAGACCATCAGTTACTTATATGTCATAAAGATTGAAGCTGAAAAAAAATTCCAACCAGCCCATGAAAGCCAAGGTGTCACCTACCTTAAGTATATTACCGCTGAATTCAGAAACTATTTCAAAAATAGATTTGACTCATCGAATATGGATGGCTAAATGCTACAGGTAGCATGGGGGGGGGTACATGAGATCAGGAAGATGTAAAGGGTGATTAAAAATAAAGGGAAGAAGGAAAGTACCCAAACGGAAACCAGAAAACCCTCAAACTTGCTATTGAAAGTATAAAACAAAAACAAAGGAAACCAAAATGGTTTCTTTAAAAACATACTCAGTATTTTTTAAGTTGAGTGAACGAAATAAAATGATTAAGCATGGAGTTGAAATACTAAAGGCTCCTATGAGGCAAATATTGAATGATGCAGGAAGCATTAAAAGAAGATGGAGGAAATATACAAAGTCATCATACCTACAATAATTGGTTGACTCACAATTGTTTCAGGAGATAGAATCTGATCAAGAACCAGTAGTAATGAAGAAAAAAAATACTTAAGGGATTAATAGATAGCAATTGAAATATTTCCACAAACTGATGTAGTGCTGACAGCACACGTTAGGCTATGTCCCCAAGCTTGAAGGATAGCTAGCTCCCTGCCAAATGGACTGGAGGAGATTCATATTTGTGCCAATTTCAAGGAAAAGTTGCCCAATAGAATGTGGAAATTGTCAAACAATATAATTAATATTACATGCAAGTAAGTTTTTCTTGAAGGTGCTTGTGAAATGCTTTCACCACTGCACTGGCAAGCAGCTGCTAGAAACTCAAGCCAGGATCAGAAAAGTGGATGGACCAAGGGGTAACATTCCTGACAGCAGATAGATATTGGTTTTAAATAGAAAATACCAGAAAGATGGCTACTTCTGTACACTAACATGCAAAGGTATTTTATTGTTAGTATTTTAACAAGTTATGGATAACATTGCAAAAATGGGGAATTCTAGAACTCTTTAATGACTTTATGTGGAACGTGCACATAGACCAAGAGGTCTTCAAACAGAATGCAGAAATACTGCCTGATTTAAAATTTTTAAAAAGGTGGGTACCATGGCTAGATCCTTTCATCATATTATTCAATCTGTATGGTAGGCAAATAATTCAAGAACTAAGACTACACGAAGAAGAGCACAAGCCATCAAGATTGGGCAAAAGCTTATTAATAAGCTTTGATATGTAAATGGAACACCTTTGGCTTGCAGAAAGTGAAGGAAATTTGAAGTACTTACTAATGTCGATCAAAGAGTACAGCCTTTAGTGTGGATTGCTCTTTAAGGTAACCATAAAAAGAAAGCAAACTCACTGCCATCAAGTCCATGCCAACATATAGAGAGCCCATAGGACTGAGTGGAATGGCCCCTGTGTGTTTCTGAGGCTATAAATTTTTACAGGAGTGGGAACGTGCATCTCCCAAGTCTTCACAACTCAAAAACATTCTGACAAATTGCAAAGAGACTGAAGTTACCATCAATGTCATTTTACATTTATCTATAGTTAATGCTCACGGAAGCAACAGCTAGGAAATCAAACAATGGCCTGCATCCGATACATCTGCTGCACAGAATTTTTTGAATTGTCAAATGATAAAGCTTAATCTTTGAGGAATAAGGTGCACCTGACTCAAGCTATGTTTTCAATCACCTCAGATGCATGTAAAATGAACAAGGAATCCTGGGAAAGAATGGGTGCATTTAAATTATTGTGTGTGTGAAAATATCCAAAGATAGAAGAAGGAACAAAACGTGTTATAGAAAGTACAGTTAGAATTCTCCATAGAAGAAAGGATGGTGAGGTTTTGTCTCATACACTTGAAAAATGTGGTCAGGGAGAATCTATAACTGGAGAAGTGAGCAGTGCAGAGAGCCAGTGAAAACGAGGAAAAGCCACAGCCAGTTGGATGACACAGTGGCTACAAAAATAGACTCAAACACAGCGACCTTTGTGGGGAGTGTACAGGACTGGACACAATGTCCAGTCTGCTGTACATAGTGTCTCCATGAATCAGAACTCACTAGACAACATCTAACAACAATAACAATCATCATCAATTTGAGAATAAAAATTTTAGCATCTTAACATTTTTAAATTCCAATTGTGTATGTTTTTTTTAATCTTATTGATTTGGGTTTTAGGCTTTCATTGTATATGTATTATCTATATTTTGTTCCATTTATGTCAAAGTATTTCATATTTTTGAATGTTATTGTAAATACTGAATTTATTTCAACTGGCCATTTTTTAAAATATAGAAACTCAATTTCTATTGTTTACACCAGTCTTGTATCTTGTGACTCTGTTAAACTTGCTAATTATTTATAGTAATTTTGTAGATTTTCCTTGAGTATGAACATAGATTATGCTATGAAAAATTGCTTCTTTTACTTCCACATTGTAAGTTTTTTACTTCCTTTTCATATTGGACTGGCTAGGCCCTCCAGTAAATTGATGAATAGCAGTGATAAGAAAAATATTCTTGTCTTTTTGTGACCTTAGGAAAAAATCGATTCTAGGATTAAATATGATACCACCTATAGGTTATCCATATTAATGCTCTGTCACATTGAGAACGCTACCTTGGGTTCTGTGTTACACTGGGTTGATTACAGAAACAAATCCAGTGGCACTCGTTTATATGCATAAAAGAGGGCTTGATATTAAGAAGTAATTATATGTGGAGGACCGGCTTCTCCAACAGAATGGGTCCTACGGGGCAGTTTCGAGTTGAAGGGTAAATTAAAGAAATATCAGACACGGCATGCAAGAGCTTACCTCTTCCATGGAGACTGAAACCAGGGAGAGAGCTAATGTGTTCTCCAACAGGCTTATATGATCACCAGGCATGCAAGCCACATCATTCACATATGTAACAGGAAGTGCATGTGTGGGAAACTAACTCTGAGGGAAAGATGATGAGGACTGTATTCCCTAATTTATAACAAAAGGCATCTCAAACAGTAGGAAAGTCTCCACTTTTGGTAAGTTAGAGGCAAAATCCTGTTTTAGATATCATTCCCACAGATTCTTCCCTAATAGTATGCTGCCTTAAAGTGAGCACAGGTTTATTATACCTCCCTAAAGAAGCAGACATTTCACTCTCTCTTCCCCATGTATAACCCAATCCCTCTCACACTTTCCCCCAATGCAAGTATTAGGTTTCCTCACCTATGAGTTCAGGGACCTTAATTTAGATACCTCCCGCCTCACGACTCATGGAACTACTGAATATGCATGTATTAGGCTACCTATAAATGTCCCAAGGCTTACCCTTCTCCCAGTTCCATGTGAACCATCAAGAGGGGCTGCAGTGAGCATACTACCATACATTTGCCTGTCTCCTTTGTTGAATTTTTTCTCCTATCTTTTCTATCCTCTATGACTTGACAGTAGTCCTTAGATATCATCACAACACACTTGTGACCCATCACAACACAACTACTGACCGTTTTGTTGCTAGAGTCTGGTTTCCTCTGACAGGCATGTACTACAGGCATACATATAACAGGAAGGGGAAGCACTAGGAGCCTCCATGTGACAAGAAGGTACATGCATGGGAAGGTGGTCAGGTTCCAGAGTTAAGATGGCAGTTTGATGGTGCCTGGCTATCAAAAGATAGCATCTGAGGTCTTAAAGACTTGAAGATAAACAAGGGGTCATCTAGCTTAGAAGCAAAGAAGCCCACATGGAAGAAGCACACCCGCCTGTGTGATCACAAGGTGTCGATAGGATCAGGTATCAGGCATGAAAGAACAAAAAATCATATCATTGTGACTGACATGGAGTGCAGCGTGGAGACCCAAATTCTATTAGTAAGCAACTGGAAATCCCCTTTCAGGAGAGACTTAAGGAGGAGATGAGTCAGTCAAGGTGCAGGGTACCACCAATAATACATACAACTTTCCTCTAGTTCTTTAATGTATCCTCTCCCCTCTATCATGATCCCAATTCTACTTCATAAATCTAGCTAGACCAGTGAATGTAATGGATAAGAGCTAGAAATAAAGGGAATCCAGGACAGAAACACCCTTAGGAGCAATAATGAGGGTAGTGAACCCAGGAGGGTAAGGGAAAGATAGGGGAGAAAGGGGACATAATCACAATGATCTACATATAACCCCTCCCTGGGGAATGGACAACAGAAAAATGGGTGAAGGGAGACATCGGATTTTGTAAGACATGAGGAAAATAATTTATAATTATCAAGGGTTCATGAGAGAGGGAGAAAATATGAGGAGCTGATACCAAGGGCTCCGGTAGAAAGAAAATGCTTTGAAAATGATGATGGCAACAAAGGTACAAATGTGTTTGACACAATAGTTGGATGTGTAGATTGTAATAAGAGCTGTATGAGCCCCCAATAAAATTATTTGAAAAAAAAAAAGCTGGCAGCTTATCTTTGGCCATCCCTGATTGGCTTTACCTTCAATGACCATGAGCTCTCTCCAGGGAAACAATTTGATCATTGTCAGAAGGGAATGAGCTTTAGGGTTTTAGGGTTGGGCAAATAATAGGATCTGATTGCTCTCAATCCTTCAGCCAGATACCCTTCAAGCTTAGAGTGAGTGACGCTGTGCTTGCTTGTGAGAAGCCCCAGATGAGTAGCACTCTTATGGATGGAGATTCTGGGGATGATTTTCAGTCAGGAGAATGTGACTAGGATTCATCTCCAACTCAAAAACCTGAAGGCCTTCCTTCACCAAAGTCTGCCGCCCAGACTCTTTAAACAGGGGAGGACAGAAATTGTCCGTATTCACTCTCTCAAATAATTAAATAATGATCTTAGATTCTTAAATAATCCCCACAGTTATCTATCAAGCAAACATCCCTGCCCAGTCCAGATCAAGTCTTTAAGTCCAATGCTGATCCTTAAGTCCCATACTAGTCCATAAACTCATCCTATTTTTTTTTCGGGGGGGGTGGTCATCACTGCCCTCTGGTGGGAGTGGGAGGCCCTGTCTTGCTCCTGGAGAGCTGCTGCTGGATTTGAACCACCAAGCCAGTGGGCAGCAGTCCCGTACTCAACCACTATGCCACCGGGGCTCAGCCCCAAAAACTCATCTTAAGAAACATGCAACCACATTCAATGGTGCGGAACTCAGGAACATCACCAGCTGAAGGGTGCAAAGTCTTGTGGATCCAATGTTGATGACAGCATCACAGGGTTTTCCACAGGAAGATGAAGGCAGAGAGAGGGAGGCCAGCCTCCAGTAAACCGTTTATCTCAGACTTGTCTCCAAATGAGGTCGGCAAGCTCAGGTCTGATTAACAGGCCTGTACTTTATGTATCAAACTGACATGAAATTACCAGTATACAACTACTAAGCTTTCTAATTTGATAAGCCTTTTTATTATGAGTATGTGCTCAATTTGTTTTCCTTGTAGGTGCTTTCCACCATCTATTGAGAACACTAATTGTCATTGTTGGTAAACATGGTTAATTCCTGCATTCATGGGGTATATCTCATGTGTTCATGATGTTATATAATTGTATATGTTTTGCTGGGTTTTTGTTGAAAAGAATTATATGTGGAAGAAACTATGATGTGGTAGTAGATTATGAAATGGATAGATAACCAAATGTTACTAGTTTGATCTGCCCTGTAACAATGGACTGTCTCAGAAACTTAAGAGGGAAGAGTTCTGCTCTGACTTTTATGGTAGCTATGAGTAATAATCAACTTCATTGAAGAAGGCTGCTCAAAGGTATTAATGGGTCCAATACTAATAAGGAATATTGCAATGTACATTCTCATTCTTAGAACTTTATCCTTACAATGACTTTTTTTCTTCATTATGACATGTTTTTACTCTCCACATATAATGAGTTGGAAAATTTTAATTTTCTTCTTATATTTTCTAAAAGCATTCGGTGGATTTTAAATAATTTCTTCCTAAAAATGTTTCATGGACTTGATCCACAAATATATCTGGGTTTAGGATTTCTTAAGTGAAAAGGATTTTAATTATGATTTCAGTAATTTTTTCTAGTAAAAATCTATCTATCTTCTACTTCTTCTTAGCTCATTTTCATATTTTTATGTCTTTCAGGAAACCCAAAAGACATTTTCTATAGCCTCTAATGGTATGAATAATTTAGGGTTTCAGCGTCTCTTTCAGGTTCTTAATTTTGCTGGTACACTTTTGTAGCAGTCATGTGCTTATGTTAATTTTATGATTGAGATGTAGGGGTGGAGTCTAGCCTGTTAATCTGGAGATAGCCATTGAGTAGCCAATGAGACCTCCGTGTGGGCATGGCTTTCTCCTGAGACTTCTGGGAAATCTTGTGATATTTCCCTCATGAAGATGAGAAGCTATCTTCCCCAGTTGTTGGGAGTTAGTCTCAGAGATGATGAATCACGGACAAGACAAGATAGCAGCATCCGAGAAGCTGGAGGAGCTGGCGGAGAGACCACACAACTTTGCCCTGATGGAGCCAGGGCACTGAAGCTGGGGTGGCCACATGGAGGCCTCTGCCAGCGATGAGTTGCTTCTGCTGTTGATGGAACCTGAGCCCTAGAAGCGAGGAGCCATGTGGAGACCCCTGGCAGCGCTGGGATTCTGCAGCCACTGACCTGTGACTTCGTGAGTCGGAAGGAGACTTTATAGACTGATTTTGGGCATATGGGTTATTTTCGAAATTATGACTTTTAACTGGACTGGGCTTAATGTCCTATTCCTGTTGTATGTAAACCTTTTCCCTATATCTATATGTGTGTTTATGGAATTTTTTCCTCTAGCCTACCCGGACTAACACAACGTTGAAAACGAACAAAGAAAATTGATAAACTAATATTTACTGTCTTCTAGTAAAACGTTATTTACAAAATCAAATTGCATAAAAGATTTAGGACAGTTAGAAAATGACTGCTTTTATGTTGTATTCCTAAAATGTGAATCTTATGATCCAGCAATACCATAACTGGGCATTTACCCCAAATCAATAAGAAACAGATCATGAACAGATGTGTGCTCCCCCATGTTAATTGCAGCCCAGTTCACAATTGCAAGTAGTTGGAGACCGCTTATATTTCCTTCAGTAGAAGATTGGATAAAGTGAAAAAAAAATTAAAAAAAACTCTGGTATTTACACACAACGGAATACTATGCTTCCCTAAAAACAGCTATGAAAACATGAAGCAGCTAATGGCTTAGCAGGATCTGGAAGACATTATCTGAGTGAAGTTAGCCAATCACAAAAAGGCAAGTAATGCTGGAGGACACTGCTGTAGAGACAAGCAAGCCCAGGCTTGGAGGGCATCCAGTCTGGAGGCCAAAGAGGTCTGAAAGCCTGGGAGAGAGTCTTATAGGTGTTTTGTGAACTATAAACCACCTTCTTTAGTATTGTGAAAGTTACTTCACTGGAAGGCACTTCACATCAGCTCAGATCAAATTGTTAATGGAGGGGAGGGAAGTGAGGTAAGGGGATATTGTCTACTGAGTGACTGTCGAGAAGAGCTATGATAAGGTCTCTTTGGACAGGGAGACAGATTATCAGAGAGATGAGGGATACAGTGGTAGTCACCTAAGCAGGTGTTAATTTGGGGATTAAGAGTGTAGGGGTAGAGTCTAGCCTGTCAATCTGGAGATGGCCAATGAGACCTCTGTGTAGGCATGGTCTTCTCCAGAGAATTCTGGGAAACGTGGTACCAGATAAAATAGCATCTGGGGTCTTCAAGGCTTATTTCCAACCAAATAGTCATTGATGAGACATGTCAACAAAGTCCACATGTAAGAATCACACCAACATCAGTCACTGAAGAATTGTAAATCATGTAATCCAGGTCGAAGGAGAAAATAGTTTCAGAGCCCAAATGGTGAGAATCTAGAGTGCAGAAGACTGTATAGTTGCATTCTAGGTTGTTGTAAAAGGTATTTATGATAAAGTTGTTTGTCTTACAAAACTCTTATTATGTTATCTCCAACTTCATTTCTATCCCCAAGGCCTTATTTCCTATGATAGTTCCTTTCTCATTGCTTCTAACTTTTTCATTCCAATCACCAGTTATTATCAATGCATCTTGATTGCATGTTTGACCAGTTCATTTGTATGCACTCTCATCATTACGTTTCTTCCCAGCACATTGAGAAAATGAAGAAATAGAAATATATTATCAATATAATGCTCCAGATGTTAAGCATATAAAGATATGCTTTCTTTATATAAATGCTTTGTGCCTATATGCATATAAGCATATCATATGTTTATCATATGCATACGATATGTGCTTTATGCATATATCATATGCATATATGCTTTATGTTTATATGCATATAAACATATCTTTCTCAGTACTCTACCTATTTATATCCAAAAATGTTGTCAGTCCGATATCACCTTCTAAGACTACAAGAGACCTGCACTGATCTCATTCAAGACTGGGAACCACAGTTCTATTAGAAAAGATAACTCATTGGGGCTGAGCCCAGCTGGCGTTGTGCGCGGGACCGCGGCCCACTGAGACGGAGGTTCAACTCCAGCAGCAAGGCTGGGCCTCCTACTCCCACCACCAGAGGGCAGTGAGGCCCACAAAAAAAAAAAAAAGAAAAGAAAAGATAACTCATATATCTAAAAAGAAAGAAATTTGCTAAAACAAGCACTTGAAATTAAATGCTACCTGATCCTGATCCATTCCCATGATTATTTGGGTGTTCCTACTATCTATTGACTGATTTCCAGAAGTAGATTACCTTATCTTTCTGCCTATACTATCTTAGTCTGGAAGCTCCAGTGAAACTTGGTCACCGTCACAGCAATACTCAAGCCTCCCCTAAGAGGCAGAGTGGCTATGTAGGAGGTGTGCTATGTGAGAGGTGAAACTGTATTTCCTACATGGAAGGCAATAATTCTGCCACTAAATTACCACTTCCCACAGTAAGACAGTTTCCACTCACCAATTGCCAGCTGAGTCAATTTTGACTCAGAATTACCCCAAAGGACAGGGTAGAACACCCACATAGAATTTCCTAGGCTATCAATATTTACAGGAACACACGTCCACATCTGTATTTATGGTATAGCAGGTAGATTCAAACTGGTGACCTTTCTGTTAGCAGATGAAAGTTCAACTACTATGCCATCAGGGCTCTATAAAAGAGGTTTGCTGTGCTTATTAAGCTTGTTTTCAACAGAAGATCAAGAAGAGGAGGAACATATTCAAGATCAACTCTGAATAAGTCTTTTGTTAAAAAGATTTATTTCAAGAAAAGGGTCATGGGATTAAAAAAGAAAAATAAGGACTGTTTCTGTGAAATACCTCCCCAAATCAAGCTACAACTAAATAAAGTTGAAGTTGTAGTGAAATTGAACACAATTTCTGACCAGTCTCACTTAGGCCAATACTTCTATAATTGAGTTGTACAATTGCCAGCAAAGCATTTCACATGATATATGGCTTTCCTGAATATTGCTCTGCACAATGAGAAAGTGATTAAATTACTTTACTTTTAACAAAACCTAATATCCTGAATATTTACTTGTTTTTCTTTCCAATTAATGAAATGCAATATATACATGTAAAATTAAGCATCACTTATTAACTTTAAAAAATCAATATTTATATCAACCACAAATAATTTTAAGTAATTTCTATTACTATTACCAAGTCACTCATAGGATATGCTGGTGCAAAAAAATACCACAAAATGTAGAATGGACATTTCTCATTTAACATTTTTTACTATTTTTTATTTCCTGCCTCCTTTTCAAGCTGAAATAATATTTCTAAACTGGTATTTCAAACATCTTAAATGAAGTAATTTCTTGTTGGTAATTTCTAGCTATATTTTTCAACAAATAATTGCAGACATTGAGTTGAATTCTTCACTCTAAACACACATTTTCTGACATGAGTTTAAAATTAAGGAAGGGTGAATATTCCTATACTCTTTGGAGACCTTTGAGATATCTATGCACTCTTCTAACAAACATTGGGACAAAGTTGAAGATAATAATGATCGTCACACATCCTCCAGTGTGTAGTGAGAAAGCTGGCCACACTGACTCTTTTACAAACTGTGCAGTAGCAAACTTACCTCCCTAGAATTTCGTAAAAAGAGAAGTTGAAAATCTACTCAGAACATAGTTTGCTAAGCTATTTCTATCTTAATATGAAGGCTGGTCTTCAAATCTGTTTAATATAGTGTATTAGTCTGGGTTGACTTGAGAAACAAATCCAGAGACACCCATAAGTGTATAAGAGAGAACTTTGTATCAAAGAGCAATTGTATATTGAGAAAACACCCCAGTCTAGTCAAGATCAAGTCCATAAATCCATTATTACCCAATATGTCTGATATTAGTCCATAAATTCCTCTTTAGACTCATGCAGCACATGCAATGGTGCCGAACGCAGGAAAATCACAGGCCAGTGGGTGGAAAGTCACGTGGATCCACTGACATTGGGGACATTTCCACACTGGTGCAAGTCTCCATGTGGCTGCTCCAGCTCCGGGGCTCTGGCTGTGATCAGCCTGATTCCATGTGGCTTGTCAAGAGGAATGGGAGAGCAGAGAAAGAGTGTGGCTCACCTACTGGAAGAAAGAGAGGACGTTCCTAGAATCCTCATGAGAAGACCACACCCACTCAGAGACATCATCAAGTTGTGACTTGGTTGGCACACTAGACGCCATCCCTTTACTCTTAATATCCTCAACAAAAAAAAAGGGGGTGGGGGGGGGAGTTGCTGAGCCCAGGTGGCATAAGTGGTTGAGTGCAGGACTGCAGCCCGCCGGCTTGGCGGTTCAAATCCAGTGGCAGCTCTCAGGAGCAGCATTGGGTAGCTCCCACGACCACCAGAGGACAGTGATGACCCCCTCCCCCAAAAAAAATCTCAGGAGCAGCGCTGGGTAGCTCTCACAACCACCAGAGGGCAGTGATGCCCCCCAAAATATATCCTCAAATCAACAAGAGATTGTGTACACAATTGGTCAAATAGAAGAATCTAAGAAATGCAATTCTTAATATATGCATTTAGTAACACCATCTATCTAATTCAGTATCTAAATTACAATGTCTACTTAAAGAAATCATTTCAACTCTTTCAAATTACACTGACATCAAAGTCATCAATAATGGCTTAATCAGCACAGTCACCACAAGTTTTGCAGCCCTTGTTTAACATGACCTTTATGTGGTCTCCATGAATGATGGCTACTCTTCTTTCAGAAAAGAAAATCTTCCTTGGCCTCTGTAGAACTGTTCACCTCTTGATTTTTTGAGAAATTATAAGTCTGCCTTGCCGACGCCTCCAGTAATGTGAGGTATTCAGGCTCAAATTTCTCCGTTCCCCCGAATCTTGGTCATTGAATTTGCATATTCTCATGCTGCATGTCCTAGTAGTTAAAGTACCATTTTTATGTTAAAGATTCCTAAAATTTTCTTTCAAAATTAATTCTTTCAATAGCTGTCTAACTCTGGATATTTTCACCGGGATACCCCCCTAAAATGAAACCTCTATGAAGGCAGACTTCTTATCTCATGTGCTAAATCTCTTCCTTTGCTCCTCCTACTTTTATCCAGCCACAGTATTCTGTGTATTCTTAAAGCTACATGTCTTTTATAGCCATCTTGTCCCCGAGTCTCTACTTCCACTAAGCTGCTTTGCCTTAGACCACTGAACACTGACCACACAAAACTGCTTCTGAATGTCTACCTACTTTTAATATTTTCATTGCATTTCCATTATCCCATGATTTATGTAATTGTCGTAAAATATCCAATATAGTCACTTTTTTATTTACAAGAGGACTGGTAGATCAACACTAATACTCTTCCCAATGTGGATGAAGTCATTCCTGTTCCAGACTCCCTGTTTTTCTGGCTCATCTTGAGACTCCTTACACACTTTTATTTACGCACATATTATGTGTGCTGTGGTCTGCTTTTTTCTGCACACGTCGATCCTACGGACTAGAAAATTCTTCTTACTTTTTATGGAGATAATTCCTCTATGAAGAGGCAATTTCAGGTAATTTCTTCCGTGACTAGCATACAGCTTCTTCCACTATGCAGCATTATAAACATACATTCTTTCCTGGGTCCACTTGGCACTTTGTTCATGCTTCCAGTCTAGCAAATTAACAATAACTTGTATCTGTGTCTTACTTGCATGAATTTACATTTTGCTTTCATGTGGAAATAGGAGTTCCAATAAAACTTTTATTGTTATTAGCTGCCATCTTGTTGGCCTCTGATGCATGGTGACCCCACACACACAGTAGAACAAAACCCTATGCCAAACATGTAGGCACCCCCAAAATCAAGCTTTGAAAGATGAATAGGAGTTCAGTCAGGGAAGGTAAGTGGAAACAAAGCCATCTCTTGAAAGAGCAGCCCATGGGCAAAAGCAAAACCATGCCCTCAGAGGCATTTTAGAAAGTGTTCAACTTGAAGGAAAGCAAGGCGCACCATTTGACCTGTGTAAAGTGTTTTTACATCGAACGTAAAGTTTATTAAAACAAGGAAATATTTGTATGATCTAATATAACTACTAAGACCTCGAGGTGAGACATTTTGAACTAGCTAATAGCCAAATGATTTAGCAAATTATTTATTAGCCAACCATTCATAAATGCTCCCCCTCCCACCCCCCACCCCAGGTTCCCTCATCTCTGGAAGTTTTCCAAGACTCATATCTCAGAGCTTTTGGCACTTGAAATCTGAATTTAAGCAGTTATGTCTATACTATAAGAACCCAAAATATTTTGCTTCTGGGTCATTAACGTTTTTACAATAATAAGCCACTGCCTTACAGTCACTCTATTTGGTAGAACGCCATTCAGGAATGTGTTCCGTATCCAAATTCATGAGGCAAATAAAGTGGTGCTCTTATTAAGGAAATCCATTTCCTCTGAAAGGATAAAGTATGACAAGGACTGTTTTTCCAACTTAGTCTAAATTTCATAACATCAGCCCTGGACTGTGAAAACTGCCAAATGGAACTGCTCTCACACACTCTGTTCACATATGACATGAGCCCAGCTATAGACCAGCAAAGACAGAGATTACCTTCCCCTCCTTGAAGGCGCATCCTCTCCATGACTCCTGGAGAATAACACCACTGAATCTCCTTTTGTCTTGGGCAGGGTTTGTCCTTAGTAATTATCTACTTTTGGAACAACTAAAACGATGTGGTTTTCTTGTTGTTGTTGTTGTTGTTTGCTTTGTTCCAACCGTGTCTTTTTCTTCACAAGTACAACCCCAGTGATTGAAAAGCCTGACCTACAAATCCGACAGTTGAACTTATCTAGAACTATCTCTAAGTACAAGGTCGACATTATCTCAGCCTGCATCCTGTGTAATTATAGTATTTGTCTGGCATTGCTGAGCAGGGGCTGAAATCCATCAGGTTCTAGTTAATCTGTCTTGAGTAACCACAGCTGGTTGGCCGGAAGAACATGATTAGGAAATAAAGTTGTTGTGTCTTAATAGTACAGATTACTGATATGCAGGGCAAGATCGCGCTAATATGAAGGCTGCACATATGAAGGCTCTGCATAATGTGAGGAAAGGAATTATGTTTCTGAAAAGTCTTCTTTATTTCATATTTTCTGCCTCCGCCTTCTTTTCACCCTTGCCCAATTCCCCTCCAGTCCTGAATTTTCATTACACTTCACTGAAACACATATTTTAACCCTTTGGACACTTTCCAAACAGACCAAGCTAGAAATTTAATGGACATGAGATCAGCTTCCTTCTTTTTAATTAGTGGGGACAGGATCTTGTTTTTTTTTTTTTTATTAAGAATCAGTTTATTTTGCTAATACTGAGGCTACACATTGCTCTTATTACAACCAGGATGACAATGAGTTCATGTGGTGATTTTAGGTAGTCTGCCTAGTTGGATGGTAAGGGGTGTAATAGATCAAGTTTACACATAAAATAAACTTGCTGTGTCAGTCCGGGTAGACTAGAGGAACAAATTTCATAGACATGCATAAGGATATAGGGAAAGGGTTTATATACAAAAGGAATATGACACTAAGAAGGCATCCCAATCCAGTCCAGTACAAAGTCATATGTCCGATATTAACCCATATGCCCAAAATCAGTCTATAAAGTCTCCTTCTGACTCACGAAGTCACAGGTCAGTGGGTGCAGAATTCTGGTGCCAGCAAGGGTCTTCCCATGGCTCCTCACTTCCAGGGCTCAGGGTCCATCAACAGCATGCCACTCCAGCTGCAGAGATCCGACTCCATCAGGGCAAAGCCATGTGGTCTCTTCACCAGCTCCTCCAGCTTCTCGGACGCTGCCATCTTGTATTTTCCGTGACTCATCGCCTCTGAGACTAACTCCCAACAACCGGGGAAGATAGCTTCTCATCTTCACAAGGGAAATATTGATAGATTTCCCAAAAGTCTCAGGAGAAAGCCATGCCCACATAGAGGCCTCATTGGCTACTCAATGGTTATCTCCAGATTAACAGGCTAGACTCCATCCCTACATTTCAATCATGAAATTAACATAAGCACATAACTGCCACACTTGTCAAGGTGGAGAAAACACCCAACTATTATCTCATATGGAAAACTCAGCACAATTATTCCAACCCAATAACATTGACCCCTTCAAACAATCAGAGACAACCATGAAATGACTTATCTGAAAACTGTAAGAGAACACAGATGATAGAGTAGTGGATAAGAGTACAGACTGCAATTAAAACCCTTGGGCTTGACCTCAAAATCTGCCACAGACCAGCTTTGTAGCATTGGGCAAATTTAACTTCTCTATAGTAAAGTTCTACCAACTTTAAAATGAGTTGGGTCATAGTAGTCATCTCATTTGTTTTTATGAGCATTAAAAGAGTTGATGCATACTAAGCCCTAAGAACAGAACCTGGTATTTCATTAACATCATCAATGTTTACTGTTAATGATGTTAAAGCATCTAAAAAAACAAGAATGGCCAGACCATGATCCCTTCTGATTATAGAGAAGTATGACTTGCAAGCTGGGTAGCTCTAGATTCTTAGGTTTGATGCTTAATGATGCAAGCCATTAGTGTTTAACCCCAAACTTGTACCTCACTGTTGATTAAACTCTACCTCATTGTGACCCCAAAAGACAGAGTCAAAATGCTCCACAGGTTTGCTAAGGCAATGGCATCTTTGTAGAAGCAGAGTGCCAGATCAGCCAGTAGGTTTAAATAGTCCGTCTTTCAGTTAGCAGCTAAGCAGTGAAGTACTCTACCTCCGTGGTTTCTGAGCTTTTAATCGCAGACTCATAAATAAAATTAGCTATTATTCAACCCATTACATTAATATGTCTACTCTTAAGAAAATAAAAATGCACATCAAAATGGTCTGCTTTGTACCCCGCCTATGGGGTAGGATGAGAGCACAAAAGGGAAGGGAAGGGATGTGTTTGTCAAGGAGCCTGCATGTAATGCTCCCTTGATCTCTCTTAGCCCCTGCTATCGCTGTCTCGAGCACCTGCCGGGGCACTCAGGCAACTCTTTCTGCAAAAACTCATTTAACTTTCTGGGCTTCCACAAACAGTTTGGCATTAGTGCTCTGGCTCGTGCACTGACTTTTCTCCTTTCTTCATAATTACATACCTGATGGAAATACATCCAACAACAGTGCTTAAGCACATCCTCTTAATGACATACCTACTGCAAATGCCTGCCAGCCCCCCCTTTGCCACAGTTAATGTCAACTCACTGATACTTCAGAAAATAAATACTTCCCATAAAGTTGCAAAAGAAAACCTCTAGTGAATTATAAAACCCTGTTGAGAAACATATATTTTGAATAATGTTGATGAAATTTTGTGTTTTTTTAGAACTTAAGGAATTGTTTTAAATCATTTTTACAAATGTTCTCTGAATTTCTAACAAGATAATTGATACAGATGAAAACTTCCAGGACGGACTTTAGGTGTTCATTGTGCCTTTCAAAAAATAAATTTCAATATATACTATGCATATTTATGCCATCGACCTTACCATATCTTAATTTAGTTTATCTTAAGATTGGAGATAAAGGCTAACACATGTCAAGCATAAGTGTAGAATCTTTAAATCTGAAAAAGAGATAAACCCACCAAACTATGTGACATTATGAGCTACATTATAATCTAAATGAGAATTTCTACCTAAGTATCTTAGATGTATAGATAAATGTGTGTATATATAAAATCTGAGGAAGATATTACAATGTCCTAACAAATCTCATAGGATGTGAAATATAAACCATGACAATGAAAAAATAAATATATTTTGAAAAGTAACCAGCAGTTTCAACTGAGAGACTAATGGTTCCTTGATTGTAACAAGGCTGTTCTCCTGACACAGTCTTCTCAGGATGAGTCTGTAATGGACAGAGTCTAAGAGTTTCTTATGCTCCTGAATTCTGTCTCTAGATTTAAGGAAGAGAATATATGGTACTAAATCACTTTAATAAAATGTATTTACAAATCAGATGATTTTTAATTATATATTATAAAAATAGAATTGTCATATGATCCTTATTTTTAGATGTTTTTGAAAGCACTGGCTCTCTTTTTCTTTCTTTCTTTCTTTTTTTAATTTAATAATGTTCAGTGATGCTTGTGTTTCCATTCCTGGAGTGAGCTTCCTCACATCTGTTTTTCATTTTTCTTTAATTTCCACTCATGACCTTTGGCCTATTCTCTGTGCGTGGAAAAAAACAGAAATTAAAGTTGACATTATCTCTCTGTCTTCTCCGAACTGCAT
>PVJH01022819.1:9852-36049 GCA_004026705.1 Nesogale talazaci
GGGTGGGTGGAGGGGAGGGAAGGCATGGGGGGGGGGTGGTGAGAGAGGGGGAAGGTGAGTGAGTGGTGAGCCAATAATGACAGGGACAGTGGAATAGGACGGGTTATAAAATTGATGGTAAGGATGTCACATTCTTGGACAGGTTTGATCAATTGAAGTATCTGAGAGGAATTACTGAGAGGTGAAGGATTGGTAAGCATAGTAGTGGAGCAGGAGGAAAGAAAAATGAAAAAAGAAGAAAGCAAAAATGTTAAATATATGTATAAATATGTAAATATATAAGGATATATAGATGAATTTGTGTATACATGTACATATATGTAAATACAATAAGGAAGCAGATGGACTTTGGGTCTCTACTAAAATCTCACCTAAGTACAAAAACAGTTTGTTCTAACAATTGTGGCACTATATGATACTTATCTACCTGACAGGATCGTTGAAGACAAAATGGATGCATAAGCAAAAATGGTGAAGAAAGCTAATGGTACCTGGCTATTAAAAAAGACATCTGGGGTCTTAAAGGCTTGTATCAAGCAAGTGGCCATCAAGCAAAAAAGAAATAAAGTCTACACGGAAGAAGCACACCAGCCTGTGTGATCATGAAATGTTGATGGCAATAGATATCAGATGTTCAAAAGCAAGCAATCAAATTGATGTGAAGGAGTGTGGACAGAGTGGAGACCCAAAGCCCACCTGCAAGTCAATTGGACAGGCCCTCAAAGAGGGACCATTTCTGTGTCTATGTGTGTGTGTATGGGGGATATGAGGAATTTGGGGTACAGTAGAGCACTGATGAAATACATAACTGTCCTCTAGTTCTTTTGTATTTCTTCCTCTTACTATCAATGCCTGGCTTCCACCTCATTAATACTGTATAATGGAGGTCATTTGATACAGTCATGACAGGATGAATTGACCCTTCAGGAACAGCAGTGGTGGTAATTATTCTCTGAGGATACAGAAGACATGGAGGGGAAAGGAAATTGGGGAGCTGATAGCAATGATAACTGCATAACCCCACTCAAGGAGAGTGAATTTTAGAATTATAGATAGATGTATATATTGGAAAGTATAACATAAGGCTAAAAACAAGATACATATATGTATAATAATATATAACAACAACAAGCATTCCTGGAAGAAGGGTGGGATGAGAGAGGGAATAAAGGGGAATTGATAGCAAAGAGTTCAAGGAGATGGGCTGAGCCCCCATGGTGTAGTGGTTGTGTGTGGGACTGCAGCCCACAGGGTTGGCAGTTCATTTCCAACAGCAGCTCTCCAGGAGCAAGACTGGGCCTCCTATGGGCAGTGATGCCCATAAAAAAACAAAAATATTGGAAAGAGTTCAAGGAGAAAGTAAAATTTTGGAAGTGATTGTAGTAGCAACTGTACAAGCATGAATGATCTACTGGAAGTATGGCATCTTATGACATCTATCTGTGAGAGCTCCCAATAAAATGATGAACAACAACAACAACAAAATATCATTATGAACAAGAGAGTGCATCCTGGCTCACTGAGCATCGAGGACGATCTCCCCACTCAAAACAGCCATTGCACAAAGAGAACCAGATAGCCAGCCTCACTATGAAACATGGTGTCCCTTGCTGACCCAAGGCCCTACAGGGACATCACTGAAGAAGCAGGGCCGGGAATACACCTGGTCTGACGCCAACACACCAAGACAAGGGCATGCAGCACAGCAGCAGGAGGAGCAGAGCATGGAGTTCCTGAGGGAGTGCCAAGGATATATGTTGGGGCGTGGATGTGGCACGCGGATTCAACCAGGGGACACTCCTAGAAGTCAATGAATATACCTTGAACTATTTACAGGTTTTACTTTTGTTATTATTATTTTTATTTTTCTAACTTATTTGTATCATTTCTTGACATCGTTTTTTTGGTGTTTTTGTCATCGTTTTGTTTTCTTTTGTCTCTTCATCTTGCAATGTGTACATATTACTATCTCTGCAAGTCTATCTAGGTAAGATAGACTGGATGAACAGTCTGGAGGAGAAAACAATGGGACTGATGGTTCCAGGGGGATATGGGAGTGGGGAGGTGGGGGAAAGGAGGTGGTGTTGTCCATCCCAGGGATAAAGGAACAACAAGTCATCCCAAATCAGTGGCAAGGTTGGCACAAGAGGCTTGAAAGAGATTGATCAAGAGTAATGTAACAGAAAAATTACTGAAGCCCAAATGAAGGCTGAGCATGATAGTGGGACAAGAGGAAAGTAAAAGGGAATCGAGAAAAGAACTGGGAGGCATTTACAGAGGTCTAAATAAAGCATCAACATAGATAAATATATTTACATCTGATGATGGGGAAATAGATCTATGTGCATATACTTATAGGGTTAGCATTAAGGCAGCAGATGGACATTGGACCTCCACTCAAGTACTTTCTCAATGCAAGAACACTGTTCTATTAACATTCCATGATGCTCACCTTCCTGACATGATTGTCAGAGACAAATGTGTGCATAAGAAACAGTGGTGAAGAAAGTACCTGATGATGCCTGGTTATCAAAGATATAGTGTCGGGGGTCCTAAAGGCTTGAAAGTAAACAAGTGGCCATCTAGCTCAGAAGCAACAAAGTTCACACAAAAGAAGCTCACCAGCCTGTGTGACCACCATGGGTCAATGGAATCAGTTAGCAGCAATTGAAGAACAAAAATCATATCATTGTGTGCCTACTTTCCTGATATGATCACTGAAAAAATATGTGTGCATAAGCAAATGTGGTGACAAAATCTGATGGTGCCTGGATGTTAAAAGATACAGTGTTTGGTGTCTTAAAGGATTGAAGATAAACAAGTGACCATCTAGCTCAGAAGCAACAAAGGCCATATGAAAGAAGCACACCAGCCTGGATGACCACAAGGTGTTAAAGGGATCAGATATCAGGCATCAAAGAACTAAAAATTATATCATAAATGAGGGGAGGCTGAGCTCCGGTGGTGTAAGTGGTTGAGTATGGGACTGCAGCCCGCGGGCTTGGCGGTTCAAATCCAGCTGCGGCTCTCAGCACTGGGTAGCTCCCAAAACCACCAGAGGCAGTGATGTGCCCCCAAAAATAAATACAATAAAATAAATGAGGGGGAGTACAGATTGGGGACCCAAAGCTCATCTGGAGGTGAAGTTGGCACCTCCTTACACAAGAATCATGGGAAGCAGATGAGCCCGTCAGGGTACAGTGTAGCAAGGATGAAATAAGCAACTTGCTTCCTCCCCCCATTATCATTCTACCTTACAAATCCACTAAGAACAGAGGATGTACACTGTATGGATAAGAACCGGAAACATGGAGAATCCAGAACAGATGATCTCTTTAGGACAATTGGTGAGATTGGTGAAACCTGGAGGGTGGAGGGAAGGTGAAGTAGAAAGGGGGAACCGATTACAAGAATCTGCATATGGCCTCCTCCCTGGAGTACAGACAACAGCAAAGTGGTAAAGGGACACATTGTACGATATGACAAATAATAATAACTTATAAATTACCAATTGTTCATTGGGGAAGGGGGAGGAGAGAGTGAGAGGAAATATGAGTAACTGATACCAGAAGCTTAAGTGGCAAGAAAATATTTTAAGGATGATGACGGCAACAAGTATACAAATGTGCTTTGGGTACAATGAATGCATGTATGGATTGTGATTGGAGTTGTATGAGCCCTCAATAAAATGATTATTAAAAAATTTCTCTTGAACATAGAGGAGCTAAAGTGAAAGAAAGAGATGAAGTAGAAGAACTGAAGAGAAAAAGGGCAACTGGAGGAAATAAAATAGTGTATTATAATGACATGTTCCAAATCTGAAGTTAAAAGAGCACTATAATGAATGTACAAAGATCTAGATAAACACCCCTAAGAAAGAACATGTGTAACATTTCTCAAATGGAAAGAAACTGGTGAAGATCAGAGGCTACAACTTTCCAGATAGATTACAACTCAATGTAAAGAAAATAAAAATTCTCATCACTGAACCAGTAGACATCATGTCCAATGCAGGATTGAAGTCAAGAATTTCATTTTGGTCAGATCCACACCCCAAGCTCTTGGAAGCAGCAGTCAGGAAATCAAAAGAAGTATGGCTGTGGGAAAATCTTCCACCCATGACTTCTTTCACAGTGTTGGACAGCAAGGATGTCACTTTGAGGATTAAGGTTTGCCTGACACAAACCATGGACTTTTAATTTCTTCATGTGTATGTTATAGTTGAACAATGAAAAAGGGTGATTGCATAATAACAGATATATATGAATTATGATGTTGGTGAGAATATTAAAAGCACCAGGTACTGCAAGAAGAGCAAGCAAAGCTGTCTTGGAAGAAGTACATCCAGAATTTTCCTTATAAGTAAAGATGGGGAGACCTTCTTTGGATATATAGGTGAGAAATCAATTCTTGGAAAGTGACATCATTCTCGATATAGTGGAGATTTCTGTGAAAAAAGAAAAAGATCCACAGTGAGCTTGATTGACACAGAGATTGCAACAATGGGTTCAATCATAAGAATAATTATGAGAGGACTCCTGCTTAAGTCAGGATGCTTCTACTGCTTTGTGAGTTGCAAGAAGATTTTAGAGACTGGTTTCAGACATATGGGCTAATATCAGACTCAATGTTTTGGACTGCACTGGGTTGAGATGCTTTCTCAATGTTGCATTCCTCTTGTATATAAACCTTTCCCTTATATCCATATGCATGTCTATGAATTTGTTTCTCTAGTCTACCCAGACTTACTCAGGAGGTATTGAGGAATGAATAATAATAATGAGTATAGAATGAAGAAAATGAGGGTGCAGTGGTTGGGTGCAGGACTGCAGCCCACAGGCTTGGCGGTTCAAATCCAGCAGCAGCTCTACAAGAGCAAGGTTGGGTAGCTCCCATGACCTCCAGAGGGCAATGATGCCCCCCAAAAAAAGAATGAAGAAAATGTTCTAAAATTGATGGTGACAACACTTTTATTTAAACCTCTGCATTATATAGTATGTAAATTTTGTCAACAAACATTATTTTAAAAGAAGACAGTGGTATTGAAAGAAGTCCAGGGTGCATTGCAGGCGTGAGTGACGAGCAAGGCCCCGAGAATGGATGGAATAGCAGCAATGAGGATATTTCAACACAGTGAAGCACTCACTCGTTGGACCCAACAAGAGAGTTCCCTGGATGACTACTGCAAGAGACCCATATTTGTGCTTATTAATATCATCTGCAAGTAAAATTTTCTTGAAGGTAATTCAAAAGTGGTCTCTGCAGTACATTGACAAGTTGCTACCAGAAATTCAAGTGCAATAAGAAGAGGATGTGGAATAAGGGCTATCATTGCTGGTGTTAGATGGATCTTGATTCAAAGCAGAGACTTTCAGAAAGATGCTTACTGTGGCTTTACTGACTGGGCAAAGGCATTGAACTGTCTATCTGGGGATAATAGTGAGAAAAGCAGGAATTGCAGACTACTTCATTGTGCTCATTCAGAACCTGTGCATGAACTACGGAGCAGTCATTCAAACTGAACAAGGGGATATGGCCCGGTTTACAATCAGGAAACCCAGGGGTCAGGTTTAGATACATACTAGTTGATGTGTGGAGCTTTAAATCCACCAAGCAGCACCCACACGACAGTGCTGGGGATCTGCTTCTGTAGAGGGAGAAGCAGTTTGACAGCCTAATGTGCAGGGCTGCCTTGTCCAACAGGGCTGCCTTGTCTCAGCGTGGACTCAGCAGCAATGGGTTGGGTTGGGCTTATGGTGAGAGCAGTAAAAACCATGTGCCTGGAATACTTCACGTGTAAAACAAAGGCACAAAAAGGTACCCTTTTAAGATACGTGATGCAAATAAAGTAACAGGTGTACCACCAGGGCTCCTCAAAGAATGGCAGTCACCTCTGATTAACTAGTTGGACAGGAGAACTCACTGCCCTTTAGCAATTAGGAAGTTGGAAAGATCGACTCCCTGCTGTGAATTTTTCTGAGAGGTCTCTGGAATGAATTGTGTGGCACGATGAAAAGAAGAACTCTCAGTTCACCTGAACGAGGAATAGGGCATTCTGGAGTCCGTATTTGCTTGGCTTCATCTCCAAAAGGCATTTTCCCCCTCTTTTCTAAAAGCAGTTTCTGCAGTTGACCAGAGTAAATGCTCAGATAATAGTGGGTGAAAATTCTCACATGATCTTCACAGACATGCTTTTCTCCTATTGTTAATGCTTTGTCAATAGCATTTGGCAAGGGGGAAATGAGAATTTTCCCATTTCGTACTGTCATTCGATAAGGATTTTCTTTCCTTTGTTAACAGAAGGGACTTTTGCCTTCAAAAACTTCTTATTTTCCCCAGAACCAACATGTCTCACAAAATATCTGCAACTTACTTTTTTTAGTTATTTGTATTGTGCTAAACAAACGATATTCTTTTTTCTTTCTTTTTATTTTTCAGTTATTTTAGACAATTCAATACAAATCTATGTCCACATACATTTTTAAGATGTAGGCTTCAGAGAGAGTGAGCAGTGGTACAAGCCCACCTTATCTGTATGCTAAGCTGTATCTCCTCAGGATTAAGACGTTAATCAGGCACAAAATTATGCAACAAGAAACTAATAGAGCTGAATATATTTACATGTTTGTTCTCAAGCTTATCTCCTTTTAGAAATGGTTTGAGCCAACTTTGTATTGTCAGACAAATCAGTCAACAATTTGTTTGACAAGTTATCAGTCCCTTTGACATTTAATCAGCATTGATTTTAAAACTATGGTGTGGTTTGAAAAAAAATACAACTTTTCACTTGGCCATTGGTCATGTGAGGCTACCCAGAGAGAGACACCTCAGAAGAAATGCTTGACAATCTACTTCCAAAAGACTGGGGCCATTAAATACTCCAGGAAGAACAGTCCAACTCTGAAACCCAGGGAATCATCAGGAGCTATAATCAATTTAGCTGTGATCATTCTCTTTAGAGTCTTAACAATTCAACTTTCCAACCTGTGCTTTGTACATGAGGTCTGACAGGGCAATGGTGCAGACCAGCAGAGGGGTTAATATCCATGCAAGATCCATGTCTGCCACCAGTGGTTGCTGCTCCGTTTGCATACACCATGTGTGATACCCCATGAGTACACAATTCTGGTAGACCCATTCCTGGGAGTTGAGTAAGATTCAAAGAGAAAACAAGAGTCTGGTGTTGTGTCTACAGGTGGTACACGGGGTGCACTGACTTCCTTGAGAAGCCACACTTTATAATCAAACCAGTCGCATCAATGACCGGGGGGGTCCTATATAATTTTTTCTGGCTTATATTATTTCCCTCTTTTTGCCAGTTGCTGCTGACTCTATTGTGATTCATGGTGACCCAGGTGTTCTCATCTGACTGGGGTCAGTCAACCGCTACTTGACAACCATGTATGGTCCTTTCTGTATGTGCGTGTAAAGCATACGTGAAGCAAAATTGGAACTGAAAATAAAACTGTCATAGTTTCACTTATGAAATGCTAAAGAATGCTGTTCCAGTAATGGTGATACTATCCCTTTGCAAAAAAATCTATTTACAGCTCATGAAGAATTTGTTACATTTTTGTGAGGACAACATCGACTTCTCCGTCTCAAGTTGGTCGACCCCTGTCTTGGCTGTGACAAAAGACCATTTTTTCTGAAGTGTCTTGATGCGGTTTGGAACGGCCTGTGTTGGCTAGATGCTGCGTGGCCGTTTTCAACCCCAGAGATACTTGTCGCGAGCTTTCAGTTTATGTTGAAAATGGTAACATGGAAGGGAAGAGAAAGGACTTCTGCAACCCCCTACTTCCTTCTCTTTTCATGCTTCCTTGTGCTTCAGCAAGCCCCAGTTCATCACTGCTTTTAGAAACTGCTTGTATTAAAAAAAAAAAAAAAAACGAAAACCGCTGAGTTGATCTGTCCAGCATTTCCATTGGTCTGGCAAGGAGAACACATATATGTAGGCTCCTAATGTTAACTACATGTAAGAAGTGTTTTATTTATTTAACACCAAAAGAAAGCCAACCAAAATCTACTACTGTCGAGTCATTTCTGCCTCATAGCCACGCTAATGGTACGGGAGAACAGCCTCCATGGGCTTCTAAGATTGTCACTCTTGAAAGTAGAAATCCTGTCTTCTGCCAGAAGAGTCGCTGTGGCTCGCAACTATTGACCTTGCCCGATGCATAACCATGATCCACATATGTTTAATACAAATGGAATATGATAATATATTTCCATAAGGACTATAGTCAGCTCTGGTGATTCTGACTGTGAATTAAGTGCTCTTATATTTACATTTAAAACTGGCACCATGAGGCCCAAAAAGCTGCCCTACAGCAGCTTGAGCCAGGAGTTATCTGCAATGATGCCATGGCCTCATTCGCAGAAAGATCCAGGACCAGGAGGATGAGGGATTTGAAAAGATGCCACTCTCTATGAAGATTTCAGCATCAGAAATGGATCTCAACATTGGACCTTGCATTCAAGTCCTCCCTGAATGCAAGAACACTTTGTTCTAATAACCTGACATTCTGTGATGCTCACCTTCCCGACATGATCGCTGAAGACAAAATGGGCACATAAAACCAATGTGGTGAAGAAAGCTGATGGTCCCTGACTATCAAAAGATATAGTGTCTGAGGTTTTAAAAACTTGAAGGTAAATAAGCGGCCAGCCAGCAAGGAAGCAACGAAGCCCACATGGAAGATGCGCACCAGCCTGTGTGATCATGAGGTGCCAATAGGATCAGGTATCAGGCATCAGAAGACCCAAAACAAACAACCACTTTGATGTTCACAGGTTGAGGCAGGTTGGAATGGAAACCCCAAACTCAGCTTTAGACAATTGGGCATAACCTCAGAAAGATCCCAAAGAAGGGATGAGCCAGCCAGCATGCAGTATACCACCAACGAAACACACAGCATTCCTCTAGTCCTTTAATGCTTCCTTTCCCCCTCATTATCATGATCCCCATTCTATCTTATAAATCTGTCTAGACCAGAGCATGCACACTGGCACAGAGCTCTGGACACACAGAATCCAGGACAGATAAATTCCTCAGGACCAATAATGGGTAGCAATACCATGAGGGTAGGGGAGAGATTGGGGGTGGGGGGAGAAATGGGAAACCAATCACAATGATTGATGTATACCCCCCCCTTCCCAAGGAGAATAAGCAGTAGAAACATGGGTGAAAAATAACGGTGTAAAATGGTGTAAAATATGAAAATAAAAATAATTTATAAATTATCAAGGGCTCTGGGCTGAGCCCTGGTGGAGTAGTGGTTGTGCATGGGACTGCGGCCCACTGGGTTGGAGGTTCAAATCCAGCAGCAAGGCTGGGCCTCCTACTCCCACCACCAGAGGGCAGTGATGCCTGCACCCCCCCCCAAAAAAAAAAACAAAAAAAATTATCAAGGGCTTACACGGGTGGAAGGATAGGGGTGGGAGGGGAAAAAAGTGATGCTGATACCAAGGGCTTAAGATGAAAGAAAATGTTTTGGAAATGATGATGGCAACATATGTACAAATATGCTTGATACAATGGATGTATGGGTTTTTATAAAAACTGTAAGGCTCCAATAAAAAGATTTATTAAAATAAACATCTTTAAAAAGTAGATTGCCAGATCTTTCTTCTGAAGCATATCTGGGTGGATATGAACCTCCAGCTACTCAGTCTGCATCCAAGCATGTTGACCATCCACACTCCCCAGGGATGCTGCTGCATAGTAGCTTCATGCTGGGGTTCCTCTGCCGTGAGAAGATGTCACAAATGGGCTTCTTCTTCAGCCTGGACCCCATGATGGGAAGACATGTGGAGCAGATCTGAGGCAATTGATCTGTAGCCAACGATTGTAGCATGAATGAGGAATAAAGTGTGTTGGCTGTAGTAAACACTGAGATTTGGGGGTTGTTTGCTGCTGAAGAAAAGCTTCCTAATGCATAATAAATAAGAACCAGTCAAAGTCCTTAACGAAAACGAATTTGTGGGGACGGGATACTAGCTGGTATTGTACACTACAAAGGTGACATCCATGCTAATAATTTAAATCGAAAATTTTCTTTACTTACAATGACATTAACTATCAAATAAAACCATAGCAAGTTGAGAGGGAGATTGTGTGAAAAAATAAAGTTGCATTCTACTTAGATATGTTGTACAGTATACTTTCCCAGCTCTTTGAAGAAGGGCTTTGAATAGTCCCCTAGCAGTTTGGAGCCTTGGAGGCATAGCAGTTATGTCTTGGGTTGCTAACCATAAGGTCAGCAGTTCAAAACCAGCAGCTGCTTTATGGGAAAAGAACAAGACTCTACTCCCATAAAGTTACAGCCTCAGAAACCTACAGAGGCAGTTCTGCCCTGTCCTATAGGGTCTGAGTAAGTATCGTTGCAATGGCAGTGAATTTGGTTTTGGTTTATTAGCAGTACTGTGTGCTGTCTAACTGATACTGATTTATAGTGTCCTCATAGGAAAGAGTAGAGGTACTGTCTCAAACTACTTCCTTGTGACACACTCATTAACCTTCTGTTGCTCATGGAAAGGTCAGTGGTTTGAACCTCCAGCTGCTCTGGGAAAAAGAGGTGGCTGGCTGCTTCTCTAACCATCACCACCTTGGAAACCCTGTGGGGCGATTCTGCTCTTTCCATGAGAGCAGTGGTTGCCAACCTTCCTCATGCTGCCACCCTTTCATACAGTTCCTCATGTTGGGGTGATGTGCCCAACCACAAAATTACTCTCACTGCTACTTCATAGCTGTAAGTTTGTTACTGTTATGAATCGGACGAGCCCTGTGAAAGGGTCATTTGACCCTCCCAAGGGGTCACAACCCAGAGGGTTGAGAAACAGCTATGTTCACGTGTCTTTAAGTCACATCCAACTGGCCAGCAGTGGGTTTGATTTGAGTGAATGCTTACAGAAGCAGGCCACTTGGCATTTTCTTTGGCAGAACTCCAAGGCAGGTTTTAACCCTGTATCTTTTATTGAGCACTTACTTAGAACTTAGTCATATTACCATCAGGGTTTCTTCAAATTAAACACAAATGATGCAGCCAGCCCACACCAAGTTCTGACAGTCCATTTACTGATCACTCAAACAATATCTATGCAACAGAATTGATTGATTTTGATATTGATCAGAAAGGATGATTTTGGAGTTTCAGAATAGCTGGAAGTCAGCATAGGGAAGTGGAAAAAATATTGTGCTTAAGACAGCAAATTCAAGTTCAGACCCAGGTCCCCAAGGCCTACATGCTGCCGAGGCACACAAGATATTCACATAAATCACCCTGTTCTCCCTCCACATGTGTGCTGAAGACTTCAGCACTTTCCCATACAGAGTCTCCTAGGTGTCCTGGGCCTCCCCAAGGGGACCACTCCCTGAGCCAACAAGCTCTTGCTAAGTGCCCCCTCCCCTCTTTTCCCAATCACTCAATGCCAGCTGCTCTCCAAGCTTCTTAAGAGATCTTACTGTGTCAATTGTATTTCAGTTGGGGAAAAAAAATTAAGGAAAAGAAAATCCTTTGATTTTTGTCCCTGGGGCTGAAAGGATATTACTAGGACAGAATGTGAAAACTATTGAACCATTTTGTTAATGTCACATGCAAGCAAAAAAAAATTTTAATGTAAGAGGCTTTATTTGCAAGGCAGGGTTAGTCAAACAAGCCAAAGCCATGTCGTCATGTGACTCCTCGGATTTCTCCTTCTCCTCATCTTTCTTCTCCTCTGCAGCTGGGGCTGAGCCTGCAGCAGGAGCTGCCGAGCCCAGGGCAGCAGAACAGCTACAGCACCACTGGCAGGCACACTAGCAAGCTTGCCAGTACCCTGGGCAATAACGTCTTCAATGTTCTTCCTGTTTAGCTCATTGATGACTTGTTGAGCCAGTTGCCGCCAGCCCGCTGCCCAGGATTTTCTTGCTGTCCTTAGCGCTGGGAGATGCATTGCCACTGAGGGTGGCCAGCAGGTAGGAGGCAATGTAGTGCATTTCAGTGGTGGTGTACATGCCTCTCATGCCTCCTTGGTGGCTTCAGGGAGGAAAAGGAAGCCCAAGCAAAATGTTACTGAAGATCATTTTAAAGTGCTTGCAGCCATACATCAATAGGGAGATGTCATGGAACCAGTTGGAACTCTTATCAACCTATATACAACAGGACTAAACACTGCCCAGTCTTGAGCCATCCTTGGAAGCATTCCTCTGCTTGAGCTCATTGTTGCAGCCCCTGTGTCCCTCCATCTATTTGAGGACCTTCACCTTTAGCAAGCAGACTTTCTACTCTGGGACTCGTCTCTCCTGATAGCATGTCTAAAGTACATGAGGCAGACGTTTACCTACTCAAAGAGAAACATGCCAGAATCCCCAGTTTGCAAGCTAGGAATACTTGTCTGGCTCGGTCAGCGTAGTCACTGTGGCTATGAAAGGACAGACCATTTAATTTATCTGGATTCTGGCAGAACTGTGGATGCTAAGCACAGATTAGCAGTTCAACCCCTCCAGCCACCATCCCGGAAAAAGATGAGCGTGTCAGCTTCCATAAAAATGTAGAGCCTCAGGACTCTTGTGCAGGGACACTGTCGTGAGTCAGAATTAACTCAAGGGTGGTGGGCTTTATTTTGGGGACTCTGGCAGTCTACTGAAAGACCTAGAGCATCATATCTTTGAAAGGTTTAAGTGCTGCTAAGTTTCCAATCCTAAAATATATCATTCAAGAAACCCAACGTACTATATCACCATGCTCCATTCTAGTAAATCATGTGGTCAGGAGAGCCAAGAGGAATGCAGAGGAATTTACCCCTGGACTTCTGAAAAATCAAGTTCATGAGGCATATTTCTGTGTGTGAGTCTGGGGTTATTTTTTAGTTAAGGGCAAAAGAGAATATATACTTTGTTGTCTGGAGAAGATGAAATTACCAGGCTTCCAATGGAAGGAGCCAAAGATGAACTTTGCTATAAAAGGCACCAGTGAAGGATAAAACCATCACTATCAAAAGTCTAACCGGGGGGTATGCTTTAAGCCCAGTGTTTATTTTAGTTGCACATACTGTCTGGAGCTTTGGTTCAGCTCAGGGACATGGCTCTGGTTCTTAGGAAATATGACGCCCGCTGCTCCTCAGGGACAGCTCATTAGTATTTTATTTATTTTATTTTTTTCTCTTTTCTTTGCATTATTGCCCTGGTGGGAGTAGGAAGCCTAGCCTTGCTCCTGGAGAGCTGCTGCTGGATTTGAACCGTCAACCCTATGGGCTGCAGTCCCTTACACAACTACTGCACCACCGGGGCTCAGCTGCCCTGTGCCTTTTACATTGCTGTTACTGTTCCCCAACTCTTCATTTCCTCCTACAATGTAAGTTACTGTCCAGATTCTCATGTAACTCATAGATCATGGCCATCTCAAGTTCACAAGGAGCCCTTGAGAAGAAAATGCACTTCAAAAATGCACATGCTATCTTTCCCATTGAAGGCTAGAGGGGGAGCTAAGAGGGTAACTGAACTTCTGTTCAGAGTATGCATGCATCAACTCTGGCTCTGGCTCATGACTCTTTAGTTTGCTACTCATAGCCACCCCATTCAACATGAGTAGAACTGCCCAGAAGAAAATCAAATGAACAATTCACCAACGATGGTATCCAGATGGCCAACAATCATACAAGGAAATGCCCACTATCAGGAGCTATAAGAGAAGTGTAAATGAAAACAGCAATGACATACTACCTCATAGCCAGCACAAAGAGCAAAATCTAAGAAATAAACAAAACAACCTAGAAAATAACAAATGATGTGGAGCAATTGGAACCTGCATACACTGCCGGTGAGGTTGCAGAATTGTACACCACTAAGGAAAACAGTATAGTGCTTCCTTAAACTTTAACAACCATGATCTTGCCATCTCTCTACTCAGTATCTATCCCAAAGGCATAAAGAACAAAGCAAGACCGACACACCCACTTTTATCTCAGCACTAGTCACAATAGCAAAAAGATGAAAACAATCAAAGTGCCCATCTGTGAAAGAATGGATAAATCAACCCTGATACAGACATACAATGGAATATGATGCATCTTAGAAAACAATGATGAAACTGACAAACAACTTGGGTGGTGTTATACGCAGCAAATCCAGTCAATTTCGTAAAGACAAATACCGTGAGGCCACTATTATAAAAGAAAAAAAATCGAGATGGTATCTGGATTAGTGGTTTCTTTAGGGGATGGCAGGGGAGATTAGGGGAAGATGGGGAGTGAATAACAATGAGTACAAGAAAGAAAATGATCTAAACTTGGTTGTGGTGGTGATTGTACACCTCTTCTTGATATGATTGAATTGCTGAGTTGTGTGACATGTAGATTTTGCCAATGAAATTATTTTATTTTAAAGAACAACTTTAAAATGCCTAAAACAAATGAAGAAAAAAGACAAATAAAAATAGTTTCTGTACCAAAAGAATTAGACTTTGAAGATTATGAGGAGGCTGCTGGAAAGGGACAAGGAAAGGAGGGAGGGTGGGAGATGGGAGGAAATAAGTGAGAGGAAGAGAAAGACACAGACACAGCTAGAGACACATACATACATACACACAGATAGTCACGAAATATTGCAAAAATATCTACTTTAACAAATCTGAAAATACACAATAAATGTATACATTTCTAGGGGGAAAATTGTCTTCAAACTAATGCAAATGGAGGCAGAAAACCTTAGCAGACCCATAACCAAAAGGAAGTTGAAACTGTCATTTAAAAACAAAATCAAATCCAGCAAAATCCAGCCTCATCCCAGATGGTTTCACTAGAGAATGCTATTGTTCAGAGAAAATAGACATCAATTCTACTCAAACAATGTCAGTACATAACCAAAGCAAATAATATCCCCTAATTCATTCTATGAAGCCAGCATAACCGTGATTTCCAGACCAGACAAATCTCCCACACATCAACACAAGTGCACACCAATTATCTCTCATCAGGTCACTGTGGTCAAAACTGACGTGGCACCTAACGACAGCAATATTCTTCATGAGCATAGATGTAAAAATTCTGAACAAAATTTGAGCCAATATATTCAACAGTATATCAAAATTAATAATAATAATCCATGATGATCAAGTGAGATTTATACCAGACAGGCACAACCAATTCAACATGGGAAATCAATCCACATATGTAATAATAAATAGAAAGAAGAAAACTGTCCACTAAATTTTCTAGGCTACATATTTCACAGAAGCAGATTGACAGTTATTTTTGTCCTGGGACACAACAATTCCTTTTGTCCTGGAAACAAAGTGCCCATCTGTGAAAGAAGGGATAAATCAACCCTGATACAGACATACAATGGAATATGATGCAGCTTAGAAAACAATGATGAAACTGACAAACAACTTGGGTGGTGTTATACTCAGCAAAGCCAGTCAATTTCATAAAGACAAATACCCTGGGACCACTATTATAAAAGAAAAAAAATTGAGAAGGTAACCGGATTAATGGTTTCTTCGGGATATGGCAGGGGAGATTAGGAGAAGATGGGGATTGAATAACAATGAGTACAAGAAAGAAAATGCTCTAAAATTGGTTGTAGTGGCTACCATATTTGTGCATTAGAGCACTTTACACATATTACAGTGTTATATATGAGAGTACTGGGCAAAGACCAAGCTGTCTGGGTTGGAATCTCAATCTCACTACTTAATTGCTATGACTCTGGGCAAATCACACTGCTGTTTTAGGTCTTACTTCCCCCTCCCTCCCTTGAAAGCAGAGGGTTAGGACACCTGCATCCTAGGGTCAATTGATAATCATAGTGACTTTGGATTGCAATGGGAATCAATTTATTCAGTGTCTGATATATACTATGTATTGAACAGCCACTCACGATTGTTTTTATAGGTTAAGTGCCCAGCAAAAATGTCCAACCTATGACATACTTGTAATTACTTTCATGCAGATACTGAGAGTACAAATCTCAGGGACTGTCTTATATTTCCAAGTTTCTCAGCTTTTCCACCTTTAACAGGGTGCAGTGTTACCATTCTCTAGTCATAGAAACTATTGGAGTTTTCCTTCCCTGACCAGTTCTCCCTTAACTCAGTTTGGCCTCATCAATTTTACATGTTTATTACTTATATATTTTAACCTTTAACTTGAGGATGCCAAAAAAAAAGCAGGGCCCCCTTCTGTGAAATGGGACAAGAGAAGGTGTGCCATGGTAATGAGGGGAAAGGTCATTTTAAATACAAATCTATCGGTTAGATTCCCCGTTACTTCTCCTCCTCTCCCTCCTCTCTGTGTCTAACATCTTTCATTTTCATTTCTGTTTATTTGGTTTGGCTTTGTTAACACCCTTTTCCTTCCATATTTTGGTCTCTATATATCTGCTGAACTACTTTATACACATTTGCTTATTCTATTAAATTCATTCATTGAGTTCATGTTAGTTGTCCTTTTTTGCTCTAACATCCCCTTTTGATTTTTTTAAAGTTAGTACTTAAATTTTGTTGCTATTGAAAATATACACTGGGAAATGAGGAGCTGGTACCAAGAGTTCAAGTAGAAAGCAAATGTTTGGAGAATGATGAGGGCAACAAATGTATAAATGTGCTTGACATACAAATGGATGGATGTATGGATTGAGATCAGTGTTGTATAAGCCTCCAATAAAATGAGTTTTTTAAAAAGAAAACATACACTGAGAAAAACCCAAATTTAATTCACTGCCATCAAGTTCATTCTGATTCCTAGTGACTCTATTAAAAAATTAGGTAGATCCACCTTTGTGGGCTTCTGAGACCAATATTTACAGGTGCAGAAAAGCTCGTTTTCCTTCTTTGGAGAAGCTGGTGGTTTTGAACTGCTAACCTTGTGGTTAGTAACCCATCATGCAACCCACCATACCACCAGCAGGCCATACACCAGAACAGTTTCTTTTTGTTTTTCTCCCTTCCCCACCTTTTATTTCTTTTCTCACCAGCACAGTTTCTATATGTACCATTCTATGACATCAATATTTTCTAAGCCTGTGGTCATTTTCACCCACCTTTCCTGAGTTGTTCTTCCCCTAAAGTTTTCTCTAGTCTTTAGGCCGGGGCTATTAAGAGGACCCAATATTGGCAGTTGCTTGAAGGAGAGCAATGCTCAAAGCAGTCTTGACCGATTTAGCGAAGCAATTTTTTTTGGTTTAAAGGAGACTCCGGAGAATAGTTTTGGCTCAAGATGTAAAGACTATCTCAGGGCAGTAATTTCAGAGGTCCTCCATCCTTAATGACTTCCTAAAGTGACCAGTGACCAGTGGCATGCATCTGGTGAAGCGCCATCTCTGGCTTTAAGCAGGACACTATTGATCCGGGGGGGGGGGGGGGGGGGGGGGCGGGGTGTTCTTGATTAAAAATTTGGTCTATATGGAGCAACAAAAATGTTCATAAAGGGTTGAGCCCTGGTGGCGTAGTGGTTGTGTGTGGGACTGCTGCCCACAGGGTTGGCGGTTCAAATCCAGCAGCTCTCCAGGAGCAAGGCTGGGCTTCCTACTCCCACCAGGGCAGTGATGCCCGCCTCCCCAAAATGCTGATTGATCCTGGTTCCTGGAGAATGGAGGAGCCAGAGAAGAGGCCACATGGGCTTGACCTGATGGAGCCAAACCTCTGGGGACTCCTGCCAGCACTGAGTGGCTTCTCCCACCACTGGATGTTGTTGATAGACCCTGAGCCTGGAACTGAGGACCCATGGGGAGACCCCTGCCAGAGCCGGGATGCTTCGACTGCATGTGCTTCGTGAGTCAGAAGGAGATGTTATAGATTGGTATCGGACATATGGACTAATGTTGGACTTATGAACTTGGACTGGACTGGGTTGGGATGCTTTCTCAATGTTCCATTCCTCTTTCATATAAACCTTTCCCTTATACCCATATGTGTGTCTATGAATTTGTTTCTCTTGTCTACCCAGACTAACACACAGGGACAGGCAGTGTTTAGTTCCTTTGTACATAGGGTCCCTTTGAATCACAGCGGCCATGAAAGCACCTACCTAATAACCACTGCAACAGGATCAAGCTGAGGAGAGCAAATTGGAAGAATAGGTATGAACATATGAACATCAGGAGGCTGTGAGCTTATGATAATGGGAGAAGAATGACTCAGCACAGGAGGGTAAGAATGGTTACACTATTATCAAGTGTTATCAAAGTCACTGAATTGTACATGTAGAATGGTTGAATCGGTGTATGTTTTACTGTATATATTCTCAACAAAAAAAAATTAGCTAATTAAAAACAATGACTGGAAGATCTTAGCCACTTATAGGGGCAGTTCTGCTCTGTCCCATGGCATTGCTATCAGTCAAAATCAGCTTTATGGCAGTGAGTGGGTTACTTTTAAACACTGCATACAAAAACATTCTTCCATAATAATAGTTTCTTTTAAAGAAATAAACAGTTAATTAATCTATAGAGCAGTACAAGTGCCTCAGTGCAATCCACTTCCGTGAGACAGCTAATACACTGGCAGTTCTTCAAGTCTTGAGGACTGCTCGGTAGTCCTCTGTAGAGCACTTCCGTCTATCTGGCCACATTCAGTAAACAGCAAGCATGTCACCAACAGTCAGCCAGATGATAGGGTCCAACAGGTCCCAGCTCAAGCAATGTATACTCCAGTAGCATGGCAAAGCAGATCTTGAGGAACCTCAAACTACAGTGACACAGTCCATGGGTTAGGTGTTCCACAGGTAGTGTAGCTTGCAAATTGAGACAGCGAACAAGCTAAGGCTACCGCACACTGGTCCAATGATCAAAGAGCAAGAGATAAGAAAGGCGAGACTCAGAGCCATTTTTCCCTCTGTCCTTCAATTAATCCCACATGTATTCATTGGCCAGGTTGGCACAATAAACCCAGGTAACACAACACCTAACAACAACCTTTTAAAATCAGGGTCAGATTAACCCCCAAATCTGGATCTTCTTAAATTTTATAAATATCATTTGACGCTTCTCCTCTTATAAAAAAGAAAACACAATTTTTAAAAGTCATTTTATTGGGAGTTTATATAATTCTTATCACAATCAATACATGTATCTATTATATGCAAACCACATTTGTACATCTGTTGCCATCATCATTCTCAAAACATCCTTCTTCTACTTAAGCCCTTGGTGTCAGCTCCTAATATTTCCCCTCCCTTCCCACTCCCCCTTCTTCAGGAGCCCTTGATAATTTACAAATTATCATTATTTTGTCATATCATACACTGTCCAATGAGTCCCTACACCCACTTCCCTATTGTCCATATCCGAGGGAGGAAGTTATATGTAGATCCCTGCAATTGGTTCCCCCATTCTACTTCATCTTCCCACACAGTTTTCATTCTGAAAACATTTCAAATTTTTAAAAGTTACAATGCCAACCCCTAGAAATTCTGTCTGACATAAGTATAATATAATTTTAAAAACAAAGACATTGACACAGACACAATACTACTCACTAAACAATAGATCCTATTTGCATTTCTTCAGTTTTCTTTCAATGTCTTTTCCTGTGATCCAACTCAGGCTACTCCATTGCATTTCATCATCAAGTCTTTATTTCCTCCAACCTGAGACAATTCCTCCAGTCTGTCCTTTGCATTCATGACCTTGACATTTTTGAAAGTCATCAGCCACCTGTTTTGTAGAGGCCCCAATCAGATGTTTTCTCATCCTCATTTAAAAAAAAAATCATTTTATTGGGAGCTTGTACAATTCTTATCACAATCCATACATCCATATATTGTATGCCAAACCCATTTGTGCAGCTGTTGTCTTCATCATTCTCAAAACATTTGCCTTCTACTTGAGCACTTGGTATTAGCTCCTCATCCCCCCTTTCTTCCCCTCCCCTCTCCCTCATGAACCATGGGTAACATAAATTATTATTATTTTGTCATATCATGCACTGTCCAATGTCTCCCTTCACTCACTTCCCTGTTGTCCGTACCCCAAGGAGGAGGTTATATGTAGATCCTTATAATAGATTCCCCCTTTCTACCCTACCTTCCCTACATCCTTCTGGTGTCATCACTGGTGCTAAAGAGACCATCTGTCCTGGGTTCCCCATGTTTCTGGTTCCTATCTGTACCAGTGTACATCCTGTGGTCTCGCCAGATTCATAAGGTAGAATTGGGATCATGATAGTGGGAGGGAGGAAGCATTGAAGAACTAGAGGAAGGTTGCATGCTTCATTGTTGCTACACTGTGCTCTTCCTCATTCATCTCGTACCTTCCTCTCCTTCTTAAAACTTCTCGAATATTTGACACTATTGTGTATTCATTCACTTGTTGAAGAACATCTGTTTCCAGGAATTAGGATCAGAAAAAAGATGCAGTAAATATGACACAGGTATGTTTAACTTTCTAAGTAATGGCCAAACTTTCCCAAGGTGGCCATATAAGTTGGCATTGCCATCAGCAACCTTTGGATGCCAGTTGCTATGCATCGTCTTCACACTTTTACTGCTGGCTCTTCCTGCCTGCTTTTCTCTTTTCTCCTTGACCTCTAAAAGGCATGTACTGTTATATCACTGCAGTTAATGTGCATTTCTCTCATGGCTACTCAAGGCATCCTGTTAACACTCCCAGGTAAGCACTGGACCCCACTAACTGTAAGTTTCAAGCTCAACCAGCCTGTCAGGGGGAGAAAAATGAAAACCAGGCTTCCTGCCCCCATCAAGATTTATCTTATAAGGTCACCATGAGTTGGAATAGACCCAACAGCAGTGGAAGGGATGATAAAAATGTTGAAAACTCTTCATATGCTTATTTTCCAATGAAATATGTGTGAGGTATAATTATACCCATTTAAAAATAGTTGTTTTCTTATTGTTGAGTCTTAATAGTTCTTTTGTATATTCTTTAAAAAAATTGATTAATTGGTCTTAATACCTATATCCAATCATTCCATATTTCAACCACACTCAGCAGAATTGTACATTTGCTACTTAATCTGTTTCTAAGCTTTCTTTTTCTGTATGGATGGACCCCTTGGAGTCATACAGGGTCCTTTTTCAGATATGTGATACACAAATGGATGAGCTTGGTTTGTGGCTTGTCTTTTTAGTCTCTTAATATCTTTTAGAAAGGAAAAAGATCTTTTACTTTCATAAAGTTCCACATTTAGGCCAATACTTCATTTTGAGATAATGCTGAATAACGCCTGAGGTATATATCAACGTTCTCTTTTCTTTTTTGTTTATGGACTCCCAATTATTCCATCACATTTGGAGGGGTAGGAGATGGGAGATCACTATTCTTTCTCTCTTGCATCTTTGTGAAGCATCAGTTGACTATATTTGTTGGGTCTCCTAGTTTTTGTGCCTTTCTGATGAAATGTGATATTGAAAATCAGCTTGCTGGCATGCTTGCTGAGATTTAAATATATATTTTATTTTTGCAACAGTTGTCTTGCCATATAATTCACATATCCTACAAGCCAACAGTCCAGTTACATCAAAAAGAGTTGTACAACCACTACCACAATTACTTTCAGAACATTCTCTTCAATCTTGTAATCATGGAGCTATTAGCTCCCCATTTCCCCCCAACCTCCCCTGCCATACCCCTGAGGAACCATTAACCTAGCTATTGTCTGTATATTTACCTATCCTGGATTTCATCTACAGAAAACCATGAAGAAGCAAACAAACAATAACAATGAAAATAACAAGAATAGCAAAGTAAAACAAGAACCTCAATTGACAAAGAGTAGAAAATATTGAAAGTTGGCAATGTAGCCAACAGGAATTACTGAAGCCTGAATGAAGGCCAAACATAATAGTCAGACAAGAGGAAAGTAAAAGGAAATAGAGGAAAGAATTAGGAGGCAAAGAGCATTTACGGAGGTCTAAATGCAGGCATGTATATATGTAAACATCTTTATCTATAACAATAGGGGAATAGTTCTATGTACATATACTTATTTGTTAAGTATTAAGTATAATTTGTTTGTTAAGTATTAAGTGGACATTGGACCTCCCCTCATGTACTCCCTCAACACAAGAACACTTTGTTCTACTAACCTGGTGCTCTGTGATGCTAAACCTTCTGGACATGATCGCTGAAGACAAAATGGGTGCATAAGCAAATGGGGTGAAGAAAACTGATGGTGAAAGATATCAAAAGACATAAGGTTGAGGGTCTTAAAGGACTGAAGATAAACAAGCAACCATCGAGCTGAGAAGCAACAAATCCCACCTGGAAGATGCACACCAGCCTGTGTGATCACGAAGTGTCAGTGGGATCAGGGATCAGGCATAAAAGACCCAAAATACCCCTCCCCCCAAAGGAATCCTATTGATGTAAATGAGGGGGATGGGAGCACGGAGATCTAAAGCTCATCTGCAGTCAAGTGGACATGCTCTTACAGGAGGGTCACGGGAAAGAGACAAGCCAGTCAGTGTGCAGTGGAGCAACGATGAAACACACAGCTGTCCTCTAATACTCTAATGCCTTCCCTCCCCCTATTAGGACCACAATTCTGCATGACGAATCCGGCTAGACCACAGCATGTACGCTGGTACAGATCAGAGCTCCACACACACGGAATCCAGACCAACAACCCCCTCAGGACCAATAATGAAAGCAGCAATACTAGGAGGGTGAGGGAGGGTGGGGAGGGGGAGCAAATAAGGGGGAATCAATCACAGTGATCAATATATAACCACTTCCATGGGGGATGGGTAACAAAAAAGTGGGTTAAGGGAGACAGCAGTCAATCTAAGACATAAAATAAAATAATAATCTATAAATTATCAAGGGAGACAGGGAGGGTGGGGGGGGATGAAGAGCTGATACAAAGGGCTTAAGTAGAAAGAAAATGTTTTGAAAACGATAAGGACGATATATGTACAAATGTGCTTGACACAATGGATATATGTATGGATTGTGATAAGAGCTGTAAGAGCCTCCAATAAAATGATGGTTTAAAAGCAAAGTTATTATTATTCAACATTTATTGACTTAATGGACTTTCTATTAGATCTGGTTTCTAGAGATTCACTTTCATTCACTATATATTTTTTAAGTTTTTGTTATTCCTAATGTTAACAAGTACACAAATAATATATGAATAATAATAAAGAGCTTATACTATAAAAATACTAAAAACTGGAACAAAATTTAAATGGATCATAGGGAAAATCAAGTGCTAGGGTGTTACATTTTCACCTAACAGCATCTGCAATGATTCACTTTTCAAGGCATTAGCAAGGTTAAGCACATCCCTGTTGTGTGGTCAAAGGGCTTAAAACATGTGTATTTCCCTTTCACTTAAAAAAAACCCCTGAAACAGCTTTCAATAGAGGTAAAGGGAGGTCAAAAGATATTACATTTTAACCTAACTACATCTGCCATAATGAATTTGACAGTACTCTCTGACTGATAACGAGGCTCTTTGCTCCCCTCAAATGTCACAGGGAGGGGATTTTCCAGAACCTAAATCTATTTATGGACCCTGCAAATGGATTTTGGGCTTCCACTATCATCCAAAATCTTCTGAAAACCAGAATTTAAACTCTTTTGCCATTCCGTCCTTTAGATTTGGATTATATTAGTTACAATCCTTGGAACACACAGGCCAGTGTGCTTCTCCCATGTGAGCTTAGTGGATGCCTTATTTAGATGGCAGCCTGGTTGAAAAAAAGCTGGTAAGACCACAGGCACTATCCTTTTTGAGGCTTGCTGAGATTTTGGTTGAATTTATTTGAGTCTTCTGGTCAAATTGGTATCTTCTGGTAAAATTGATATCATAACCATATCGAGTCCTTCAGTTCATGAACATCATTTAAATTAAACTCTCTTTCATTTTCTTCCCCAGTTTTAAACATACTGATGTTCCTTGAAATTTGTTCTTCCTATCCTCACATCCGCGGAGTCAATGCTGCCACACAGTGACTCTGGGGCGTACCTGGGACTGTCACTCTATGATGGAGTAGGAAACCCCGTCTTTCCCCTGCAGAGGTGCTGGTGACTTTCAACTGCTGAGCGTGTGCATTGGAGCCCAACCTGGTAGCCACGACTCCACCAGGGATCCAGGTTATGCGTAGACATCTGAAGCATTTTATTTCTTGAGGTACAGCTATCAGGGTTATTTTGTGTTTGCTTTTATTTCAGCCACTCATGGTTGGTAGAAAGGCATGTTATTGGCTTTTGCATAATGCCATTGCAGCCCACAAATTTGCTCACATCCTGGTTTTAGGAACATAGTTGTATATTCCTTGGAATTTTCTACGTAGATAATGATTGCATACCCAAATAGATTTATTTGATACATATTGACAAATGGAAGGCAGGAGATCCAGGAAAGCAAACGTTACAGTAATTGATGCTATGAAATTTGCATATGGATCTACCTATAGATAAATGCCACAAAGTGGGGTCTGGAGACAGATATAAATATAGTCAATTGATTTTTGACAAAGATAGAGTCTAATTCAATGTCTGAAAGGAGAGTCTATTTTATCAAACGGTGTTAGTAAAACTGAACATAGCTTGTTGCTGGCACATTGATTTGGACTCATAGTGACTCTCACCCCCACCCCCATGTGCAGAAGAGAAACTGCTCTGTAGTGTTTTGAAGACTGTAGCCTTTTGAAAGGTCATCCAGCCTGCCTTTGGGTGTATTGAAAGCACCTCCTTTTGACAAATGGTCACAAGCTTAACTCTTTGTGCCACCAGGGACTCCCACTGCATGCCGATTGTAGTCCAGGTGATGTGGATTCACAGTTACCCTCCAGGACAGAGTGGAATGGCCCCACAAGGTTTTCAAGGCTGTAAATCTTTACAGAAGCAGATTGCCTCCTCTTTCTCTTATGGGGCAGCTGGTGGGTTCAAATCATGGACTTTTCTATTAGCAACCAATTGCTTAACCACTGACCCACCAAGCCCTCCCACCAACTGCATGTCCACATGAGAATCTGATTCCTCTGGTCACGTGTCAGAGGTGCCAAACCCTTATACATCACCAGACACAATTGCAATAATAAGTAAAGCAATAATAAGTAAATAATAAGTAAAGATTATAGCAAAGTCATAGAAATGTGAGAGAGAGAAATAATGGAGTCAGATGCATTTTATGGTAGTATGCGTATGTGCACCTCAGTCTCCCTTGGTGGTTCACATGGAGAAAGAAAGGGAGTGGAGTTTGGGGGAGGAGAGGAGGAGAGAGAGAGAGAGAGAGAGAGAGAGAGAGAGAGAGAGAGAGAGAGATTGCCCTTTATTGCTGACCAAGGCTTACATATCTTTTGGGGACTTACAAGCCCCCTAATTACAGGTAGGGACATAAGTCACAACAAAGGTTGTGCTATAGGTCATAGAGCAATGAGGGGATGAACGAAGGACATACACACAATCAGAAAGGGAGGTGTTGGGGTCCCACCTGTGACAAGATGGGCAGATCTCGGATTCATGATGGCGGCAATAACCTTGGTTGCTCTTGGGCTGAAGCATCGATTTAGCCAAAGCTTTCAGGGGAAGTGACCTATTATCCCAACACCAGAGAATGAGCCCTTCCTTCTGGGGGAGAGATAATGGCGTCTGGTGGGCTGGAACCTTCAGGGAGAATCTCTAAGCATCTGACCTCCCACCAAATGCTGGAAAACAGGTTCTAATATTTGGTAAAACTTTGGAACTGGGGAAAGTCTTATACTAATGCCACAGCTATGGAAGCGGGAAGGCCGAATGATGGAGCATCAGCTAGAAACTTTTCCCACCAGGAGAAATATGGTAACATTTCCTGTAATTTGCTACGTCCACTTGTAGGAATTTATTTTAATTTACTTACACATTTAGGAAAGGTCATGTGCACAAACCTATTAATTAGAGTATTATGTATAGAAACAAGTAAACTGAAAACATCCTAGATGTCTTTCAATAAGAGACAAATTAAAATTTTCTATAATAGAAATGCTTAAAGAATAAAAGAGTTCTGCCCTGGGAGCATAGGAGGCCTGGTGGTGTGGCGGTTATGCATTGTCTTGCTAACTGCAAGGTCAGCTGTTCAAAGCCCCTAGCTGCTCCATGGAAGATAGTTGGGTCTTTCTTCCTCCAGAACTAGTTAGAGTCCCTGTGAAACTCACAGGGGCAGTTCTGTCATGTCTGAGTTGGCATTGACTCAAAGGCCGTGAGTTTGGGCCCTGGTGGCACAGGGTTATGTGTTGGACTCTTAACATCAAGGCCAGGAGTTTGAAACCACCA
>PVJH01022820.1:0-35949 GCA_004026705.1 Nesogale talazaci
CCATGACCTCTCAATACTGCTGGGCCATCTTGCCTCAGAGGTTCTAAGACTCACTCCATATTTTTGGACAAACCATTGCTGCTGATTTGAAGACATGTGATTAGTCACCCCTTACCCTTTCACAAAATGTGGGTGACTTCTTATGATGCAGCCCCTCCTTATACAGCTCTAAGGCAAATTCAAACACAGTCCACTTCCTTAACTTCTTAGGTTCCAAAGGTTACACAGGCTCTCCCTCCAAGGCACAATTATCTTGTACTGCTGTTATCTATTTAGGCCTGTGCCTTACCCCTACCCCTCAGGATTTAACTTTGGATAGATGCCAAGTCATAAGTGACCTCCAACCACTCAGGCTGACCAAATACTTTCCTTTCTTGATTTTGTGGGGTTTTTTTTTTCAGACATTGAATCCCCAGTTTCTCCCTTATAGCTAAACTGTTATACAATGCAGCAAAGACACCTCTCAGCAGACCTTTGGACTCCCTGCAGGTGGTCACAGAGGCTTTTAAAAAAGCTCCAAGAAAAGCTTTTACAATCCCCACCATTGTGTTTACCAAACCCTGATAAACTCTTTCTTTTTTCACTAAGGAGAAGCAGGGCATGGCGATCAGGCTCCTCACCCAGCCTCTGGGACCCACTTACTCTCATAGTGTTCCAAAAAACTAGACACAACGGTTAGGGGATGGCAACTGTGTTACCATGGCCCTGCAGCTACAGCTGCTCTTAATAAAGAAGTCCTTTAGATCATCTTGGGACAACCCCTTCAGAGTTCTTCTCCCCACAGACTCCAGGATTTATTGTCACATCATTTCCTCTCCTTACCCCCTCTGGGCAGGATACAGGAAATCCATTTGCTCTTTCTTGAAAATCCTGATCCAGATCTGCACTACTCCCCTCACTTAATTCAGCTACTCTCCTCCCAAGTACTTCTACCCATGAGCACAAGTCATAGAGGAGCTCACCTTGCCCTGACCTGACTTCCTGGATCAGCTTTTACCTAACACTGACGTCACTCTGTTGTAGATGGCAGTTCTGATGTGGATCCCCAAGGGCACAGAGAAGTCGCATATGTGGTTGTTTCGCTTAATGAAACATAGAAAGCCATGTGTCTTCCTGAAGGCACCACCTCTCAAATGGATGAACTTCTCGCTCTCACCAGGGCGGTCCACTCAGCCAAAATAAAATCAGTCAATATGAACACTGACTCCAAGTATTCCTTTTTAATATCCCACTGTCAGGCTGCAATTTGGAAAGAGAAAGGACTCCTTTCTACGAAAGGGTCCCCCATTGTACACAGTAAATTAATCTCTTGCCTTTTAGAAGTCCTTCAACTGCCTGCTCAAGTGACTGTCAGGTCATCAGACTGACAACTCCACTGTCACACAAGGCAATAACAAGTCTGAGACGATGCTATAGCCAGAAGGCTTTCTCAAAACCCCAGACCTCCTGCCCCCATGATGTTTTTAACTTTACCTAATGTCCATCCCTCACACACATCCCAGGAACCAACTTCCCTCATAAGTAAAGGAGGCAAGGCCACACCCCCCAAAGGTGGATCATAAATTCAAAACAAGCTAGCTCTGCCCTACTAATAGAGCTTGGATATCATCCAGAAAATCCACCAATCCCTCCACATTCGGGCCTGAGCCTTAATTTATTTCTAGCAGCCAATTTTTTATTCCCTTTCTTTTGCCCAGTCTGTCTGATCTGTAAGGCCGTAAGCACTCAAGGAGGTTTTAAGCCCAAACTCACCAAATGCAGGGACACCTGCCTGGTCAGGCCTGGTAGACTGACTTCACCCACTAAGTTTCTTCTTACCATAGCTGATACCTTTTCAGGCTGGGTAGAAACCTTCCCAACTTGGTGTGCAACAGCAGACACAGTTACAGACATCATCACTAATGACATCACGCTCAGGTTTGGGCTCCCCAACTCTATTTAGTCAGACAACGGGGGCCAGCTTTTGTCTTCAAATCACCCAACAGGTTTCTTTTGCTCTGGGCATATGCTAGAAGGTTCATATACCATGCTAGAAGCAGTCTTCTGGAAAGGTGGAGCGCATGAATGACATCATAAAAAGTCACTTATCAAAACAGTCATTAGAATTCTATAAGTCCTAGCTGGATCTGCTGCTACTCCTAGCCTTCGCATGCATTCATGCAGTTCCCCACTCTCCTTCCTTTCAAAGCCATTTTGCATTAATGGGTGATAGGCCTTTCCTCCTTAACCACAACCTGCCCACACAGACTCTCCCCATAGCCACTTATCTGCATCTCCTTTCTCTTTTAAGACAGCTTCTTTTGGATACACACAGCAAGTGACTTTCCATTCCTGACCCTGAGTCACCTGACTCCTCAATCACTGTGAGCCTGGGGGGTCTCAGTCCTTCTAAAGGAAATGCGGCTACAGCTAAAGGGGAAAGAACCTTTTGCTATAATCCTTAATACTTCCTGGCAGTTAAGGTGTGCTGGAAACCCAAGTAGCACTATCTCAGCTGGCTCAAGCAGGAAGCTTCCAGCCATGATCCCTATACTCAGTCCACATCATGGGGCCCACTCACCTTCATTTTACTAAATTACTTAGTCCTGCCTCTCAGTAGGGCCTCCCATCCTACCTAAGTGGGGAGATTCAAGGTAAAAGAAACCACAGGCACAGCAACTCCCTGGTGACCATTCTCCTTCCATCAGGTCAATCTGCAAACAAAGGCACTTGCTTAACCTACTTTTGCTTCAATTTTGACCAAATGCAGACTTACTGCCAGCAAGACATTCTCTATGGTGGCTGTCCCTACATGTCCTACAACATCCACAAGACTGTTGCCCAGCAGATAGGAGCACAGTCTCGACATGTGTTTTTCTTCTACAATGGGTCGGACTACAAACACATCATAACAATTAAGGATCCACGGGCCTCCTGATGGGTGGCTGTGCCTAATAGGAAGAATTATTACAATTCACTTTTCTATATTCAATCACAGGGGACACTTTCTATTGCACGAGAATATGTCCTTACAGATGGTACTCGGATCCAAGTATTAACAGTTATCTTGGAGGCAGGACACACAATACAGAGCCAACTCCTCCAGGCCCCAAACTGAGTGCTACTCACATCATAGCTACAAATAATTCAACATACTGTTTCCTTTTTAATGAAACCTCTTCTTTGGGGCACTTCCATCCTCATTGCTTTTTATGTGCCTCTATGAACTGGCCTTTTCTGGCCATGGTCCCTACCAATTTTTCTACTTTCACCTCCTTTCACCTCCTGTCCAGAGATGGATTGTGCTCCTCCACTCCCTAACATTCCTTTATGGCACTGATTCTCAAACTTACTAATGCCATGACCCTTTAATACAGTCCCTCATGTTGTGGTGGCCCCCAATCATAAAATTATTTTCGTTGCTACTTCATAACTGCAATTTTGCTACTGTTATGAATCAGGAGATCCCTATAAAGAGGTCATTCAACCCCCAAAGGTGTCACAACATACAGGTTGAGAACTGCTGCTCTATGCGAACCAAAGGAGGCTAACTATCTGTTCCTTCTTGTGCTTGTTTTCAGACCATCACACCCAGTCCATTACTGGAGTTCCAGACACATGGTCGGTGTGTTTCCAACACCACCGTGTCATCCATGGTGTTTGCCCCCATGAACACCTATTTTTGGTGTCATGCCACTCTCACCAAGTACCTTAATTCCTATTACCCCAACCTGTGTTTCCCCAGCGCACTCTTTGAAGAGGATGGATTTGCATGGTTGCTGAGACCAGTCATGTCTCCTTACATGTAATGGTGGGTCTTAGCCTCTTTAGTTATGGCATCAGGTTTCCCAGAGGGGCTTTAGGCCACAGCATGATCCAAGAACAGCACTTTCAGGAGATGCTCCAACTGGCTATGTAAGTCACCACAGTCTCTCTAGTCTACCTACAGCGACAGCTCACTGCCCTTGCACAGGTAGTCTTCCAGATCTGAGGGTCCTTAGATCTCCTAACTAAAGAAAAGGGTGACACCCCTATTTCTAAAGGAAGAGTGCTGCTATTATGTTAATGAATCAGGACTGGAAGAACAAAACATAATTGGGCCACTTGTTATATTTTTCTTGTTACTACTAGCCACCTGTTTTTATCACACTTCTTCAGAAGAGGATAAGGGACATGACCAATTTAATTGCCCACCAGCTTCTTTTACACCCCTACCTCACCTGTCTGCTGAACCTTTCCAGCATATTCTGGCCTTTAACCCCTCTCCAGTAGAAGCAGGCAGGGCAGTGTCACCCCAATATCACCAAAAAGACCGTAATGTCGGGTCAGGCACAGGTCAGGGACATTAGGAACAGCTTGACCTGCCCTTATTGGACCGAGACAGCTGGCTTCACAGGGGTCCAGGACAATGAGTCATCTCCTCAGTATCAGGCAGAAGGATTGTACTCCCACCCCACGCTTCAGAAGTTCACAAATGGAGACGGCATAAGCCCCTGTGGCTTCCCCTCCTGCCCTCTTCCTTCCTGGTCACCGTCTTGACCAGCTAAAAGCGTGCCCTTTACCACAGAGAGGCGCAACTTTACTGGCCCCACTCTCCAGCCTATGAATTTCACCCGAGAGCACAGAATAAACGTTGTCTCTCCAGCCTGGCCTCAATTTATCTTTGTGGCAAGCCTAATATTTAGTTTGTTTTGTCCTACTTCTTTGTGTGATCTGATATTTCCTGCTGTCTCTAAATCAGGTAGGTGTTATGTTTTTATTGATTTATTCTATGCGTGTTATGTTTCATCCTAACTTTTTATATACTTGTTTGCTTCATTTTAAGTTTTTCTTTGTTTTGGTTTGCTTGGCTATGTCAGAGTGCGTAGGGTGCCCCTGAAATTTCAGGGGCTTATGCCATCTCCATCTGGGAAATTCTAAAGTGGCGTGGTATTTCCATCATTCCACCTGACTCTGAGGAGATGGCTCATTGCCCTGGACTCCTGTGAAGCCAGCTGTCTTCAGTCCGATAAGGGCAGGTCAAGCTGTTCCTAATGTCCTTGACCTGTGCCTAACCCGACATTCCGCTCTTTTTGGTGATATTGGCGTGATGCGGAGTGAGTGAGGGTGCTTCACTGATGACTCTTGCGGTAGTGTGGGAGCACTCACCTCCTATTTCCCATTGAATGGAAATAAGATGGGCGGAGTGAGCCTTCACTGGTTATCTCTAAGCATGCCACCAGAAAGTAGGCTAACTGAATGTTGGTTGTCACCTATCATTGGCTAATGGTTTAGGAACAACCTCCACAGTTGGATTGAAGTGCATTTGGTGGTAATCAGGGAGCATGGTAGATGGCGAGGGGTGTAGAAATGCCCCCTTACTTTTTGAAGGCATTACAAGGGCTGAGGTATGCATTCAAGAGCTTGGGAAAACTCTTATGAGTTTTAAATCGTAATGAAAGTTGTTATTTTCTTTGGTAAGGGTTAGGGTGGATGGCTTGTGTGTTAGAACATGCCTCAATACTTAGTGTGGTAAGGTGGTCTTGGCAAGGATTGGAGAATGTAGCAAGGAACACATGAAGCTTTTCCTATCACTAGTGGGGAGGGCCAGAGTTTCACTTCTCCTCTGTTCAGTTGGTCAGTGGGCCCCCATGGGGGGTCAGGTTGAGTGGATTGGTGCCAAGTCTGCTTGTCTGTTGCTACAGGGATTGGCAGGCTCACGTAGGGCTTGGGAATCACAGCTGGGAGTTTAGGAATATTCTTGTAGCTTGGGAGATTAACATTTGATTGAGCAAATTGGGGATTTCTATCATGTGCTATTTTATCATGATAATGTGTAATAGATCTTGTCTCACACTCTTGGCTTCCTTCTTATTTTTTGGATGCTGGGATCCCTAGAGATCTCACCCTCCTTCCTTTAATATGTTTTGTTTATTTGCTGCTCATCAGGTTTCTGGATATGTCTACATAATTTATATGTCTCTTTTTGGAAATCCCATAAAGTGATTTTTACCATACCAACATGACTAGCAAATTGTCTGCAATCATTTCTGTTCTTGTTTGCTATTGACAATCAATTTCTTTTTTCAATTTATATTTGATCTAATTCTTTATCCTCAGTTGATGCTCAGGGTTCCAAAATTGTCACCTGCATCTGTTTCAGTCCTCCCTCCTCCCCCACACATATACCACTCTGTCCATTCTGTACAGGAACAGCATGGTTTGTCTGTCAAAACTACCAGTTACCATCTGCCACAGATAGGCAAATGACCACATCAAGACTCCAGAATTTTAAGTCTGGTTTCTACCTTGATCGACTTGCTGGTCTCAATTTTGCCTATCGTCGTGTACCACACAACATATTAAACAATTGTCTCCACAGTTTGGACAACAAATGGCACGAGTTTGTGATACCTGAGGAGAGAGAAAAAGGGTAAATAATGTAAACACTACAAGCATCTGTGGTTTTGGTCTGTAGGTTCATTTCAGATTGCTTCCCAGGCAGGGAAACCAACAGAAACTGGCTTTACAGGATGGAGGCGATAGAGATGGAATTCAGGGAAGATAACGCACTTTGATTTGCACTTTAAAACATAAATAAATAGGCACTTGTACAGGAAAGAAGGCACAGAAGCTCACATAACACTGTTCTTGTGTGGCAGTTACATTATTTCCTGTCAACTTGCAAAAGAGTGGAGTGTAGCCTGTCAATCAGATTACTGCTGGGTCCTTCTTTGGACTCACTAAGAAAAGAAATAGCTCAATGACGCCAGACACACTCTCTGTGAGAAATTCCTGCTGACAAGACACATGGTGCTGCCGTGACGGAACCAGAGCTTGGTGCTGGAGGAACCGCATGGAGACCCACACCAGTGCTAAGATGAGTTGCTTCCACTGCGATGAATCTTCCGGCACTCAGTATCATTGCATATATTGCATGAGTCTAAGCAGTATTGATTCAGCATCATTGCATATTTTGTGTGAGTCTGAAGAGGAATTTATAGACTGATATTGGAATTAAGGACTTGATCTTGACTGAATTGGGATGTTTTCTCAATATATAATTGCTCTTTCTATAAAGCTCTTTTTTATACACATATGCATCTCCCTGGATTTGTTTCTCTATTTAACCCAACCTGACACACCTTGAGTCAGCTGCGGCTTTCGAAACCACTTATTGATTAGATGAAACTCCATGAGTGAATCGAGGCAAAGAATTACTAGAAAAATGATGAACTATGTGACTTCTTAGAAGGGAGAGGCTTCTTTGTAAAGATCAACAAAAAAGAGAGAGAAGACACACATTGTCAATATCAAGAATAAAGGAGGATCCATCATTATAGGTGCTATGAACTTTTAATGAATAATAAGGAATTATGAACAATGTTGTGCCAATACAAATAACAGCTTTGATTAAATGGAGGGATTCTGTACTCAACCTAAACTAACCGTGCATCGCCCAACCTGACTCAAAAAACAGTGTACAATGCATGAATATCAGTCTGCCCTGCTACTCCACTTGGAAGCAGCTCTCCATTCTTTTGTCCTTCAAGCTATTTTGACAAAGGTTTTTCTCAAAGGCCCATATAAAAGTCAGAGAATACCTTAAAGAAGTGGTTTATAAAATAGAGAAGGTATCTAATAATGAATGCACTAAAATAGAGAGTAGAGAGAAAATAATGTAAAGGAAAATAAAAATGAAAACCTTGAAGATTCCAATGAACAAAGTGTAGCTTCTACGGTGACTATTCTGAAGACCATTTGTCAAGTGTAAAATCAGGGTAATGCAGTACCTCGAAATCAAGTCATATGAGAAGAGTTCACTTGATATTCAAGAGATCATTCATAAAAAAAGATGAGTGAAGCAGATGATGATGGTTATTACCAAAGAGGCTTAAGGCTGTAGAATTCTTCTCTATTCCTGTCATGCTTGTAAGAAAATATTCAGATGAGAGAGAGGAAAAAGATGTGAATGGGCCAAGTAAGCTTATTCAAGGGTTACATCTCACAAGACAGGAGACATTCTCCTCAGTTAGTTTGACAATGTCCCACTGGATAAAAATACAGATTTTTTTGGTTCTTTTTTCTGCTGCCGGTATTAGTATTCTGGTATTCTGGTATTGGTTGTGTGTCTCTTTGTAGTGTACTTCCTGTCTGTAAAAGTTTCACAAACAATCAAGTTCATGCTTTGTGTTTGCCATCTGTCTTGTTATCTATTGAGAATCCAAGTGACAATTCAGTCATTGGTGGGTGAGGGTACTTTTTACCATTTTACTGCCTCCCCATTCCTCTATTGGCAATTTTTTCCTTACTGAAAACTGTTGATGAAGGTCGGGTATCTTTTCTGCCTGTGGTAGTTACATAATCTGGTGTCAATTTGAGGATTACATGTGTAGGGGTGGAGTCTAGCCTGTCAATCCAAAGATAGCCAATGAGATCTCTGTGTGGGTATGACCTTCTGAGAATTTTGGAAAATCTGGTACTTCCTCTTTGGATAAAGTGACCAGATTTTAAGGGGGACACCATTGACCGGGGATGGAGGAGCAGGGGGTGGTTCTTGATTAAAAATCTGGTCTATATGGGCAAAAAATTTTTCATAGCATGCAAAAATAGTATGCTGCAGGATATTGTTAAATTGTTAAAAAGCAGGACGTCTGGTCACCTTATGCTTGGAGGCAGAAGACAACTCCCTTTCTCTGCTCACTCCCTGGGAGAGGTTGCAACAGAAAAGACCCATGGAACTACCCTAGTGCTCTGAGCTGAATAAGCCACATGGATACAACCAGATCTACCACAGAGAGATGCCAGCACTAAGTTGGCTACAATGCCACTGGATCCAAAGACTTCTATTCATTGGCTTGTGATCATCCTGCATTTGGCTTCATTGCATGTGTTTTCTGAGTCTGAAGAGGACTTTATAGATTGGTATCAGACATATGGGGTAATATATGTCTAGCCTTAGGCTAAAGTGGGTTGGGATGTTTTCTTAATGTACAGTTACCCTTTATATAAATTTCTCTCTTATATGCATGTATGTGTTTATGAATTTGTTTCTCTGGACTACCCAGACTAACACACTGCCCTTCACTTTCTTCTGTGTTAGGGTTCCTTCCACTGTTTGCCTTTCCTCCTGACTCCTTTTTGGTGTGTCCTGCATTAACACAGGTAAAGGGGAACAGGGCATTTCTGTCTTTGAGACAAAAATAAATAGAACAACAGGATAGGAAGAAATAAAATATATCTTTTGAATGTAAAATGAGTAAGTAAACCTTATAGTTAATGCTTTGTGTATTCAAAAAAATAGCTTCAGATTTTGAGTGTAGGAATGCTCGTTGCACTAACCTTCTAAGCAAAATGTTGGCAATTGCAATTGCCAGCAGCAATTAGACATTAGAAATTTATTGGTAGTTTGCGTCTGTCAATAATTACAGCCTTAGAAACCTTTGGGGTCAGTTGTATTGTATCTTTTATGGTCACTATTACCAGAATGAACCAGACAGGAGTAGACTCAGTTTATTAGCGGTTTTTGTATAGCAGACTTATTAGGAATGTGATGAATTCAAACTATTTGAATTAGCAGCCAGGGGAAAAGATGAAGGAAAAGATTGTTAACTAGTGCAAGTCAAATTGAATTTATTCATGTGTTTCAAATAGATATAATTAATAGCAGTGGACATGGGAAAATGGTTGACAGTAGGACTAACTAGGGATTGAGGGTTGTCATTACTGGTTTGAAAAATGTCAGGAAAATGAGGAATTCTAAGTTTGTTTCCTGGACATCACTATGGACATCACATCATTAACTATGAAGCTTATGCTGAGACAAAGGGTTAGTCAGGATTGACTAGAAAAAACAATCCAAATGCATTCAAGACATGGGGTGGGGTTTATCTTTACAGAGCCTTCTTTTCAGGCTTGTCCTAAACACATTTAATGACCCAGTTTTAATGGTGGAAGACAAGTGGGCTTACAAACTCTCCATTTTCACACTTTCCAATAATCATTTCTATCAATCATTATATCGATAACAGTAAGCAGAAGAAAACAATATGACTCTACTATAGTCAGATCCATTTCTTAAGTCAATTCTTAAAACAATCATGTTCAATTCTAATCTATCTTAATTCTGGTCTAAATTATTCCATTGATAAAAAATGTGGCCTTAATCTTGTGATTGAATCAACACAGAACCAGGTTTTCTTTCAGCCATTTTGGCCTTCTGTTAGCCATTTTCACTAAACAGCATCTTCTCTGAGAAACTCAAGAGAGTTCATTACCAGACCTAAAGTTTCAAAATCATTTTCACCATTTCAGACAGAATTCACCAAAGACAATTCCAGAGAATCAAAACTTTAAATTCCAACATTCTTTCCAGAGAACAACCTAGGTTGCACATATCTAACCTCTAGCTAGTTTGAAAGAAGAAAAACAACCACGAGACAGAGGTAAGCAAGCATCCACTCTCCATTTTCATGACTTGTTTCTCTAGAGCCCCACTCCCAAGGTACCCCACCCCACAGAGTCATTCCTATTGAGAAGCCACATATGGCTCTGCTAATGCCCTGGAGGTGGAGGGGCCATGTGGAGACCCATGACAGTGATGAGATACTTCCACTCCCACTGGATCCTCAAGACTTCCCACCCACTCACCTGTGATCTCCCTGCATTCAGTGTCATTGCATGTGTTTCGTGAGTATGAAGAAGAACTTATAGATTGATATGTGACACATGATCTAATATTGGGTTTATGGATTTGATCTGGCCTGGACTAGGATTTTTTTCTTAATTGCTCTTGTATATAAAACTTGTTTCTCTAGTCTCCCCTGACTAACAAGACAATAACAATGGGGCTAAGATACAAAAGGCCAACAGGTCAACATAAGGGCAAAGACTAAGGTCTTTAGGTAAATGCTTCCTTCTCCCCACTATCATGATCCCAATTCTATCTTATAAAGCCAGCTAGACCAGACGATGTACACTGGTACAGATAGGAAATGGAAACACAGGGAATCCAGGACAGATGATCTGTTCAGGATCAGTGAAGAGAGTGGCAATGCTAGCAGGGTGGAGGGAAGGTGTACTAGAAAGGGGGAACATATTATAAGGATCTACATATACACCTCTTCTCTGGAATATGGACAACAGGGAAGTGGGTGAAGGGAGCCATCGGACAGTGTATGATATGATAAAATAATAATGATAAATTATGAAGGCTTCATGAGGGCACAGTAGTGTGGAGGGAGGGGAAATAAGAGGATCTAGTTCCAAGAGCTTAAGTAGAAAGAAAAATTTTTTTGAGAAGGATGATGGCAACAAATATACAAATGTGCTTTACCTACAAATGGATGTATGTATGGATTGTGATAAGAGTTGTATGAGCCCCCAGTAAAATGATTAAAAAAAGAGAAGTTCTTTAGAATGTAGTACCTTCTCTCTGTGGGGTAAGATATCCTATTGACCATCCTGTAGAATCATTTAGCACAGAGGTACTCACACTTGTGCAGCTTGCAAGCTACTGATAAAATGATCAAGTTAAAATGATCTATAAACTATAAAAATGCAAAACATATACTTTATTTATGTACCTATTGCATTTATTCATAAATGCATTGAGAATTCTTTTTATATACAATGTATGCTTATGTACCTTGCATAACCACATGAGTCCATATTGCACAACACAACACAATGAACTATGTAAATTTTTGTCATGACCTGAGTTTACTGTGATGACTTGCACTGAATGGAATGAGCCAGGGATGCATGGTCTGGACAGTAGCTGATGGCAGCCAGTCACAAGTACACTTCCTAATGATCATCAGTCATCATGGAACAGTATGTGGACTTAATGATCTTTATGTGGGAAAAGACTGACTCACATATACAAGTAGAGTGAAAAATTGAGTCAAGGAGGTAGCACATTTTCTCATGTTTGGATACTTTCCCTCTTTGAGTAAGTTCAAGAACTGTTCACACACTCTGCATGTCAGCTGAATGTCTGCATGTAGTGTCAAAATTTCATCCTCCAGTCCAGAAGAGTTCAGGTGAAATAGTGTTGCAATTTTTGATGCAAATGAATCATTCTCAGCATCTTCCCGAAAAGGATAGCACATGAATGTAGCAACTGGCTCCAGCAAAGAAAAATCTTGAAAGCATTTGACTTAGCTTGTCAGTTTCTGCTGCACTTAGTACAGTTGTTTGCACATGTATTTGACACCTAAGATTGCATCTGATTGGTTGCACTGTATATCAATTAAGTGACGGGATTGATGATAAGCTTACATCTATTTTTTTAATTCCATGTGATCTACCCACATTACCCTTGTGATCAACTAGTAGATCACGATAGATGTATTGAGCACTCCTGATTTAATGTGTGCTCCAAATATGGAACTTGCTTTTCTCTTTTTTAAAACGAATTTTTTTTTTACTGGTTCAAATGATGTATTGGGAAGTCTCACTTACAATGGAAAAAAAAAATGACCATTGGATCAGGAAGCAGCCACACTATGATGCTGATGTTTCTGGCAGCTGTAAGGGCTACTACACAGCAAAGAGTACAAAGCACATGTACTTCTTGATGGGAAAATAAAATCTAAAGATGTTGAATGATCATCGTGAAAATGATTGAATGAAGCCATAGTATGAATATATGGAACGACAACTCAAACACTGAAGTATGTAGTAAAGTATGTCACAGTTGGACACAGAGCAATCACGTAGCTATTCCTTTACTTTGAGTCTTTATTTTTCTTGACACTAAATAATGAAATATCTTTATTCCCTCTTTTTCTTTCAAGGCTCCTAAATTTGACTTTCTGAGCTATGGGGTATTTATTCTCTCTAGATCTGAGTGACATAGTTTATTTATTTATTTTTTAAATTTAATCATTTTATTGGGGGCTCATACATCACTTTTCATCATACATAGTTCAATACATTGTTACATATACTGTGCCAAGCACCCCCACTTGCCTGCCCTCATCAACATTCTCCCAACATCTGCCTTTCCACTTGGGCCCTTGATATGAGCCCCCATTCCTTTCCCCTCCAACCTTCCCCTCCATCCTCCCAGTCCTCATTACTCTGCAATCATTGTTGTTTTGTCATGTCTTACACTGTCCGACATCTCCCCCTGCCCACTCCTCCCTACATCTGCCTTCCAGATAGGAGACAGTCTGCAGATCCCCACAACTGGCTTCCTCTCTCCATCCCACCCTCCCTCCACCCATCCAGCAACTCCACTCCCACCAATGACCCCGAGGGGTTCATCCACCCCGAGTTCCCTGCTAAAACGAAAATTTAGTATAATTTTCTTTTGTCATATTTTTATATTTGATTGCCACACAAAATTATTCAGTAGTATTTAAAACACTGAGAGATAACCAAATCCCATCCCTCACTCTCAGAAGAATAGCTTTTTTTCCCCCCAGGAGGGACCCATCACTACAAAAGGACATTGGTTTAGTCTGTGTTCTTCCACTGGCATTCAGTAAATGCTGATGCATAATGATTCCATAGGACAGGATAGAACTTCTGAGTTTCTGAGACTCAGAAACTCAGAACGTTTTTACAGGAGTTGAAAGCCTTGTGTTTCTCCCAAGGAGCTATGGGGGGTCAGCCTGCTGACCTTGAAGTAGCAGTCCAAAGAGGGAAGGAGGGAGGGAGGCAGAGAGACTTAGTTTGAGAGAGATTTACTTCATTTAAATGGTTCAAATGATTCCGGAGGCAAGAAAAGCTCATAGTCTTAGGTCAGTTGGCAGACTGGCTTGTGATGAGGCGAATGGATCAAAGTGAGTCCACTTTGTTGGCAGCTAGATGACCCACCCACTTCCCCCTCTCTCCTTGAAAAGCCCTGCTAGTGATTGGTTTCAGAAAGTCCTCATATGTAGCTAGAATTAAGATGCTGTGATCAATCTTCCTGTTCCTCAATTGTTCCTTTTTGATGTTTCAATTTGTCCATTAATATTGCTTTCTGCTTCTGTCACATGCTAGGCTAAGTCTCTAATAAATGAGCCAAATAATTTTTGCAGTTTCAGTCTTCATGAGCTCATTGATAATTTCACGTGGGGATGCAGTTTAGGGAAGTACTTTTAGCTTCTTCCCAACCCAGCAATAGCTGAATAAAGACTCTTCTAAAATTTCAAGACATTATAGTAGTGCCATTTATTTGAACCTGTGACAAGGAGATTATGGGCACCGGCAATCAAAATATGCAGTCTAGAAAATATTACAGTATCTGTCTCAGCAGCCTGAGGTCAGGAGACTAGAGAGTGCAGGGTTGCAGCTTTGAGAGAGGAAGAGAAAATGAGCTCTTCTAGAACATCAATCTTTATACTAGAGGCAGGCCACCACCAAAGAAACTCTCCTTCTGACTGGCTGATTACATCACAGAAAGTTATTTATAGTTATTTAATAACACTATGGGAGAACAGGCTGTTCGGTGTCTGTCCAACCACTGAGACTCATAGCCTAGCCATGTTGACACATAACACTAACCGCCATATGCTTCATGGTTGGTAAGATAGATGGTTAGCAAAGATGAGGGAAACACTCAATGAGATAGATTGGCATAGTAACCCAAACAATAAATTCAAACATACCAATGATCATGAAGATGGACAGTGCTTTTTTCCATTTAAGCATAACATAACTAAGGATCAGATTATGGATCAGGGCAACTGAAAACAACAACAAATAGTCAGTTAGTTTGAACCATGTGTAACTGCCATTTTTTGTTGGTCATAGAAAGTTGAATATTAAGTTTTATATGGTTCAGTTTTAACCTTCGTGGTTTATTTCTCTTACTTTTGATATAGTAAAAATATGTCTATGGACTTGTTGCTGTGTGAGTGAAGGATTCCTTTGTGCATAAACCACAATCTGTTTTAATTATAAAGATTCTGATAATAAGAATAATAGTACTACTGCCTCTGAAAAGAAATAAGTGTCTCTAATATAGATCTAAGGAGCCTGTAAAAATATAATTTATATGTGTATGTTTCTTTAGTAATGCTTACTCTAATATTGTTACAGCAATTGTTTTCTTTGACATTGAGATTACAATGAGTCTCTGTTGCTTAAGTATGTGAATTGAAAGACCTTTTAATGACAAGCCTATATAATCTGGTTTTAATATGAAGGGACCAAAAGGTTAGATTGAGGTGTCAAGTTGTTGTTTCATCTGCACATTTTTAGGGAAAATATTCTTATTAATTCTTACTGCTGGCAGAATTCAGTTCTTGGTGAGTGTAGTACTGAGATCTTTGATTCCTTGCTGGCTATCATTCAAGGTAGTGGCTCATACAACTCTGGGGGATGAAAAATCTAATTACATTCTTCTACATGTGAGGTGTCCTTTCACTTTTCTGGTGAACAATGGAGTATTGACTCATTTTCATGCTTACAATTGCTGACATATCTCTGTAACCATTTTTAAAAGTATATTCAAGATTTAATAAGAATTATGAACCTGCCAAAGCCCCAATACATTTCAAAGTAAGTAGTCAGAGATTATATGTGGATCAATTTATTTTTATGCTACAAGTATAGATTTTCAAGAAATTTAAAAAGCAGCTTTATGATTGGAAGGAGCACCGGAAACAGGACTGCATTAGTTTTAAAGGGTGAAGTCATAGCTACCGTGGTTTAAAAGAGTCTGATTTTCATCAATTTGGTCCCAAAAATGTCTTCCTTTCACAATTGTCAATTTGATAAGATTCCTGCCCAAAGATGAAAGTAGATGTATGAAGGACAGAAGAATGGGACACGATAGCACAGGGAGAATGGGGCTGCCTTAGCTAAAGGCACTAATTGCTGTTCTTGAAGGTGGTCCCGAAAAGTGAAGCTGAAGCCAAGGATCAATGGGCTTTCACATGGAATCAAGTGTGTGGCCAGCACCCTTCAGCACTACTGGATTTTGCTTATATGCTACCTCCTGAAATGGCGGAATGTCAACTAGCTCTTTTTGGTGAAGGTACCCTCCATATTCTTTTCATTTTCTCTTGATGAAGATAGCAGCAGTAATTGCTGTTCTGGAAGGTGGTCCTGGAAGGTGGAACTGATGGCCAGGTTTCAGGACTCTCACTCAGAATTCAGATGTGTGGTCATCCAGTTTGAAGAGTAGGGTTTTTGCCCTGATGAACACCATATATAGAACATTATTTTCAAACCTGAGAGTTCATGTAATTTTATCTGTTAAATGTTGGACTTCCTTGGTGACCACTATCTCTTTTTTCCTTCCATGCTTTCCCATTTATAATGGAAATAGCTACCCTGTGCCTGTTCAAGCCCCAGTTGCAATCTTGAAAGATTCTATGGACAAAATATTGAATGAAACAGGAAGCATCAAAAAATGGAAATAATACACAGAGGCGTTATACCCAACAACAATAATAACAGCAGCAGCAGCAGCAGCAACAACAACAACAACAGCTAGTTATAATTCCACTATTTCAGGAGGTAGCACATGAGTAAAAACCAATTGAAGAAAGAAGTTCAAGCTGTACTGAAAGCATTAATCACAAATTAATCCTCCGGGAATTAATGGGATACCAATGGAAATGTTTCAACAAGTTGATGGCTTACTAGAAGCAATCACTCATTTATGCCAGGAAATTTGGAAGGCATAGACTTAGCCAACTGACTCAAAGAAATCCATATTTGTGCCCATTCCAAAGAAAAGTGACCCCAAAGCATGCTTGAATTATAGAGAAATATTGTTGATATTGCATGCAAGTAAATTTTTATTCAAGATCATCCCAAAATGGTTGCAGCAGCACACTGACAGGGAACTGATAGAGGTTCAGGCTTGGCAGAGGTTCTGCAGAGACCATGGAATCAGTGATATTGCTGATGTCAGACAGATCTTGGCTGATGGTAGAGCGTAACAGAAGATGTTTGTGTTTTATTGGCTATGCAAAGGCATCCCACTCTGTGGACAAAGTAAACTACAAATAACCTTGAGAAGGTTAAAATTACATATAGTCTTGAGAAGATTGAGGGTTCCGGGACACTTCCTTGTGCTCATACAGAGCATGTAAATGGACCAAGAGGCAAAAGTGAGGACAGAATAAAGGAATATTGCATGGTTTAAAGTCAGAAATGGTGAACTTCAAGATTGCATCCTTTCACCACACTTGTTAAATCTGAGAAAGTTATCAGAAAACCTGGATTATATGAAGAAGAATGTGATATCAACATTGGAGGAAGGTTTATTAACAGCTTGTGATACACAGATGATACAATCTTTCTTGTTGAAAATGAGGTGGGCATGAAGCACTTGCTGATGAAGACCAAGAATTATCAAGGGCTCAAGTCAAAATGCAGATATTTGGAGAATGATGATGGCAGGAGGCATGCAAAGGTGCTTGGCACAGTGTATGTATGTATGTATTGTGCTAAGTGATGTATGAACCCCCGATAAAATGATTTAAAAGAAGAATTGTCGCCTTCAACATAGATTACAACTCAATGCAAGAAAGACCAAAATTCTCACAAAAGGTGTGTCAGTCCAGGTAGACTAAAGAAACAAGTGAATGTGTATGAGAAAGTTTTGATCATCAGTAAGGCTAATCCTTACCTGTTTCTCCTTTTGGAGAACAGAGATAAAATGATGATTAGAGTTCTCATGACATGTGATTAACATCTCTGTATGAGCAGGACTTACAACATCCTGTTTGCTCATTTCTGATTAAAAAAAAAAGAAAAAAGAAAGAGCTTTATATAAAAGAGCAATAGTATATTGAGAAACACCCAAGCCCAGTCCAGGTCAAGTCCATAAATCTGATATCAGCCCATGTATCTGTTACTAGTCTGTAAATTTTCTTCAGACTCATGCAGTACACACATGATACTGAATGCAGGAAGAAAGATCACAGGCCAGTGGGTAGGAAGTCTTGTGGATACTGTGGTAATGGAAGCCTCTCAGCACTTGGATCTTGATGTGACTCCTTCAGCTCCACGTTTCTAGGGTAGTTCCATCTCTCTTGTCAGGAGAAATGTCTCAGAGGGAAGGTGCTAATATCCTGCTTCCAGCAAACTACTTATCTCCTTAGTGGTTCCAGTTGAGATCATCAAGTTGTGACCTGATTGACAGGCTAAACTTCATCCTTTCATTCTTAAGTCTCAACTTGACAACAGGTTATGTAACTGCCGTAGACCACCTCTTGTCAATTTGACACATTCACACAACACTTTAGCCATATATAATTTTCAAGCAGACAAAAATAAAATCATATCTGTACCTAACAAGATAAAAATAAAATGCATATAATTCAATATATGCCACGCTTATTTAAATATAATATTCTATAAGTGAAAAAACACAAATATTCTATACTTATGTGAACATCTACACCTTAATTCTATAATCTTATGACTATATTCCAGCACCTTTGAAAGTTTGTAAGTCAACCACTTTGTATACTCCCCAATTTCTGGTATCCAATTTATATGGGAACATTTATGTCAACCCAGTCCTATTAGGAGACACTCCTATTCTTTGATGTGAAGAAACTTCATTCCAGTTGGAACCTTGTGACATGCACATCCATAAGCAAAGTCAAATCAGACAAGTCATCCATAAAGTCAGCAGTAATATGCACCAATGAATAGGTTCAAAAATCTTCTCATCTGGTCAGGTTCTGGTCAACTCAATGTGTGCTGTCTCACTTAGCCTCACCAGAGTGACCACTGGTTGCTTCACCTTTAGACTCTGGGCACTGCCACAAATTGTCAACAACCCTAGTGCCCTCATGCTAGGAAATGAACTTCAGACCAGTTGCTACAGTCTCACCTTCTCCTCTAGTTCCTGTAAATCAGGTCCACCAGTATAAATGGCCATCTTTTTATTGCTGCATTTCTCCCAGTTCCACTCAACAAGTGGATCTAGGTTGTCACCTAGCAAGCATTTCAGCCTGCCACTGGGTCCTTTTAACATTCAGTCCTAGAGAAGAGTTTTCCTTATAGTTCCAGATTTTTCCCAGCTTCCGACAAAAATCACTAGTTCAAAATAAGAAATCCAAAGAGTTTATTTCTTTTTTCTTCCAACCTGTCCACAGTCTTTTAGACAAGTCACTTCATCTTCTAATGTCCTGAGCACTCAAGGCACTGGGTAGGGCTTATCTTTTCAGAGTCTTCTTTGCAGGTATGCCCTACACACATGTAAAGATTTAAATATTAATGACTGAAGGCAAGGTATACAAACTCTGATTTTCATACTTTCCAACGATCATATCTATTTATCCTTATGACAACAATAACAAGCAGAAGAAATCATTATAAACAAAATGCTAAACTCAATATTAAACCTATCAAGTTCACACTTAATCTATTTTATCTTAATCCATATCTGAACTATTCTATTGATATAAAAGATGGGATTAGGCCTCTGAGAGGATCAAGTCAGCACCAGGCTTTCTTTTAGCCATTTTGACCATCTGTTAGCTATTTTCATGAAGTAGCTCTGAGAAATTCAAGAGGTAATTTTGTCCCCTGAGCTAAAAAATGTGCATTAATCACATTCATTTTCAACATTTAACAGAAATAACCAAAGACTACAACCAATGAAAAGAATCAAAACTTTAACATCCCATGTTATTTCCAGAAAATAATCCAGTAAATTGCATGGCCATATCTGACTTCTGGCTAGTCAAATAAGAAATACTACCATGAGACAGAGATCAAATAAACATCCACTTTACATCTTTATGATTGGCTACTCTAGTACCCCACTCTGAATACAAATTCAGGGGTATACATATGGGTATAAGAAAGAGCTTTATATAAAAGAGCAATAGTATATTGAGAAATATCCCAGGCTAGTCCAGGTTGAGTCCATAAATTGGATATTAGCCCATTGTCTGTTACCAGTCTATAAATTTTCTTCAGATTGATGGCACACGTGCAATGGTGCCGAATGCAGGAAGAAAGATCAGAAGGCCAGAGGGTGGGAAGTCTTGTAGAACCAGTGGCAGTGGAAGCCCCTCAGCACTGGCATGGGTCTCCATGTGACTTTTTCAGCTTCAGGCCTCTAGTGTAGCTCAATGTATCTTCTCAAAAGGAATGTCTCACAGGGAATGTGTTAGTGTTCTGTCTCCAGTGAGCTATTTATTTCCTTGGCTGTTCCAAATGAGATCTTCAAGCTGTGACCTGATTGACAGGCTGAACTCTGTCCTTTCACTCTTAAGTCTCACATTGACAGCATGATGACAGGGAGTTAAATCATGATAAATAGAGAAAAGGTTGAAGTTGTTAATGATTTTGTCTTCCTTGGACCCACAATCAGTGCTTATGAAAGAAGCAGTCAGCAATCCAAAAGACATGTTGCCTTAGGTAAATAAGCTGCACAAAACCATTTTAGAATATCAAAGTGAAAGGGAGTTACTTTGAGGAGTACAGTGCACCTCACCCAAGACATGGTATTTTCCAATGACTTATACGCATGTGAAAGTTAGACATTGGATAAGGAAGATTGAAAAAGAATGCTGGAGAAGGTGCTGGAGAAGAATATTGAGAGTTCCATGGACTGTTAAAAGGTAAAATCAATCTGTGTTGGAAGAAGTGAGACCAGATTGCTCTTAAGAGTCAAGGATAGCAAGAATTTGTGTTACAAATTTTTGGACAGATTATCATGAGAGACCAATCATGAAATAAGATCTCATGCTTGGTAAGGTGAAGAAGCAGTGAAAAAGAGGAAAGCCCTCCTTGAGAAAGATTAACCCAGAGTCTGAACAATAAACTCAGCACAAGAACAATTGTGAGGAATGCATAGGGCTGTGCAGTGCTTTGTTCTGTTGTGGATATACAGGGTCTCTCTGTAGTTCTGTGTTCCAACCGATTTAATGGCATCAGACAACAAATTCATCCCTGTTCCATTGTACTTTCGAAGCAGATAATTGCACTTTGGACTTCACATGTTCACAGATCTAAAGGAATTTTACTCATTGTTGAAATATGTCTAAAGTCTTACCCATACTTGATTTAGATGATTAAGAAGATGAGACTCTGGATTTGATTTAAGAATTTTGGCATTATGTGATGGGGCTAATATGTTTTGCATGTGCTGAAGACATGAATTCCGAGTGACCCAAAAGTGGAATGTTGAATTGCACTGAATATGTGTATTGGATATGTCCCCCAAAATCTTTGTAATAAGTACCTGACTATAGTGGGTTTTCTTTTTAATGTTACTGAGACAGAGTTAGTGTAGGGTGCTTTGTGATTTAATATTTTTTGAGCTACAAACAGTCTTTAGGCTATAAATGTCCGATTTATGTAAAACCTATTGTTACAAACCAAACCAATTTCCATGAAGCCAATTATATTAAAAATTCAAGGTACATAAAATGATTCATAATAAAAATGGACTTTAATTTCTGATGTGCATCAAAATATTATATAGAATATCATCGTATCATTATGTTAAACTTGTTTGGGTTTGTATGGAATTTTTATTTAATATTTTTATGCATAGAATGGTACACGTTTTTAGTAATACAAAAATTTGACTAAATTTTGATACAAACTATAGCCTAACTAGTCTGATTTTTGTGAAAAATTCAGTTAGACTCAGATTTAAGAATAGAATTAATTCATAATCTGAGGAAAACTCATATTGAAAATGATTAAAGAAGGAAGAGCATAAAAAGAAATAGGGAATTTAGTTGCCAAGCCACATGGAAATTTCTAAACAACCAGAAGACAGAGCTGAAGAAACAAGGATATTTCCCTAAAGCTGAGAGTGAAGGTGAGATATAGAAAGGATCCCTGTAGATGGTGAACCCTGAACTCAGCCTTTCTACCTCCCAAAGTATGAGAAAATAAATTGTTTATTAAAGTCACCTACTTGACATATTCATTATAGCAGCAGTAGATCACTAGTGCTATGTATTTCAAAAATATATGACTTTATTCTCTGGTCAGGATTGAATTTTGGATGAATAAGATTATATACTTTGAAATATAATGACCATTTTCTTCCTGTTTAATTTATATAATTTATTTCCTTCGCAACTGTGCTAGTAAATCCTAAATTAATTAGAAAAGAAACACTGGTCTTTTCTATACAAAACATTGCGTGTGTTTTGACTTTGTACTTAGGACTCATGTCTAGGCATCATTTATGTAAAGAAGAATTTGCATTTTATTTTCTTTTGCCAACTCATGGCTGCCTTATGAGTGATCAGTTTCATTTCCCCATTTCTCAGGCTTTGCGCACTTTTCCACAGCAAACATTTTCATACTAGTCAAAAAGGCCAGCTTGAGTTAGCTGTGAAAATCTTGTGAGTGTTTAGTTCACATATACTCACCCTTTTAAAAAAGACTTAGTATTCCTTTCACTCTGAAAGGAATAGGGTTAACTAACTTTAAATTTTATAGTACTTGTTTTGAAAATTGATAAAATAAGGAATGAGAATAATTTTCAGAAAGGGATGAATCTTTTCTTCAGAATGTTCCATCATTAGATATTTTTCAGACTTCAATTTGTGCAACTGATGTTTGTCACTTTTATTTGCCACTTATATAATTCCTTCATCTAGATATTATGCAAACACTTCTGAAACTTGGATATAAAGCATGACTTTCCATACCCACATGCGAGCCAAGTGTCTGAATTAGCTTTGTTTAGAGATAACTGTCCTCTGGAGACAGCGCTGACTAAAGTGAAACATTTTCTGGTGAACAACTTTCCAAGCATTTGTATGCCTCCAGTTCATCACCAAAAGACATTTAAAAGATCTGGCATTAGGGACATGATGGTAAAATATTAAATTCGTGTACTAAAGCTATATTAATGTAGAAACAAAAGTATCTATGAGTAACATTATTTGTTTAAAGCATCTATGAAAATATTTATAAGCAACATTATATTTCCGACAAGTCCAATATTACATCTTTAAATTTGTTCTCTAACAGAAAGCAAATTTCCTCTATCTTCTACACTCATGGGTGAGTAGGAGTTGACCAAAAAGAGACTATTTTGTTTGTATTTTATGTCTTCTTGTTCATGTCCTCTTTGTACATTGTGCTCAGGGGTGTTTCAAAGCTTTGTTTATTGTGTTAGTCCCAGTAGACTAGAGAAACAAATCCATAGACATGCATATGGATATAAGGGAAGGGTTTATATACAAAAGGAATGGAACACTGAGAAAGCATCCCAGCCCAGTCCCGTTCAAAGTCGTAAGTCTTATATTAGCTCATATGTCCAATACCAGTCTGTAATGTCTCCTTCCGACTCACAAAGTCACAGGTCAGTGAGTGCAGAGTCATGGTGCTGGCAGAGGTCCCTTCATGGCTCCTCATTTCCAGGATTCAGGGTCCATCAACAGTATAAAGGGGTGGCAGAAGCAACTCAGCGCTGGCAGGGATCTCCACGTGGCTTCTCCAACTTCAGAGTTCTGGTCCCATCAGGGCAAGGCTGTGTGGCTTTTCCTCTAGCTCCTGAGACTCTGCCATCTTGTCTTGTCCGTAGTTCTTTGTCTCTGAAAGTAGCTCCCAACAACTGGGGGAGATAGTTTCTCATCTCCACGAGGGAAATATCGCGAGAGTTCCCAGAAGTCTCAGGAGAAAGCCATGCTCATACGGAGGCCTCATTGACTACTCAATGGCAATCTCCAGATTAACAGGCTAGACTCCACCCCTACATCTCAATCATGAAATTAACATAAGCACATGACTGCTACATTTATCTTTTTTTTTTTTTTTTGCATCACTGCCTCTGGTGGTCGTGGGCATTACCCAGTGCTGTTCTTGAGAGCCGCTGCTGCATTTGAACTGTCAAATCTGCGGGCCTTAGTCCCACACTCAACCACTTATGGCACCGGGGCTCAGCTATCTTTTGACATAAATGGAAAAAAAACATAGATTAAAAAGATCGAAAACATCATTTGTTCCTCCTAATTTAAGATTGGGATGGCTTTCACTTCCAGGTTAAGAAAAAAAAAAGTTTTGGGGCTGTTGGTTCTTCATTGCTAGGTGACACATCACTCTCCAGTGTTTTCTGGATTTCCATTCTGCACCACTATTTATTTCCAATGATTCGGTCTCTTGGGAATATGGGACTGCATGAGACAATTGGGTTCAAAATTCTAGAAGCAATCTCTGAACTGTCTAACAGTTACAAATTCTTGCGATGCAGCTTGATTTTATTCTACTGATATTCTTAGGTAACAGTTAACACTGCTGCAAAGTTTTACAACATAATTTCCCTGGAACATCTTTTCACAGTCTTGTTGAGGCAAACACCAGCTCTTATGAAACTAAGTTAGATGGTAATTGAGGTACTGATGCCCACTCGTAGCAGGGCATGGGGTGAGTAGGAGAAGTGGAGCAGATAGAAAAATAATTTCATGTTTCTTCTGAGTCAGGTTTCTGTGAAAATTCCCAGAATGCAGACACACCCATATTTCAATCTAAGTACAAAAACAAAATCGAAAGCCAACCATAATGAACTGTTTTTAATTGTCACTTTATCTAATTCCCTCCCCATCCCCAATTACTGTTGGGTCATCAGAAGCTGACTTTGCTTAATGGACAAAACAAATATATTAAGAGATTCATTTACAGAATGAATTTTTGTATGTAAATAGATTCTCAAGTGAACGAAAAGCCTGCTTCTGAACACCATTCTCCATTTGATCTTAGCCAAAAGGCCCAGAAGCCATCAGGGCTGCGTCATTTTCTGAGAGGTCTTGCTGACCTTCATAGGGAGACGGCCATGCAGAGAAAGACTGTGAAAGCCCGCTCTTGATGCCGTTGAGTCTGTTTTCTTTTCTCACAGAAGATTAAGGGGTATGTTTATTTGAGATTCTATGTTCTGGCAAGCCTTATTGCCAAACTTGGCAGGAACACGAAAATATCTTTATTAGAAGCCATGAATCAAGTCCCATTGCAGAATTCAGAACCTTCCAAATCTGGATGCTTTCTTTTGCTAACTTCACAGAAAGGTGGGGCATAAAAGTCAGTTTACTTGGGGGTATAAAGAGCCAATGAGCATGGTAAGTCCCTTGTGTATGTAGAAGGTCTTCAATGAACTTAAAACCTGTCAATCTGCGACCTCCACTTCTTTCTAAAGAGGCTTTCCAGAGAATGTTTCTAATGAAAAGAGTTGGTCTGTAATGGAGCTGTTATGGGATTTGAAAAATTCCAGGTATTTTTTTTTGTATGTGTGTTTGATATACATACATTGGCTTTAGTTCTTTAAGGAGACACATTGGAAGAGTTGATCTGGGGAATTTTGTTAATATTGTCTCAGAGCAAACAATTCAAATAGCTCTCTCAACATCTCCGGTAAGTCCCAGAAATCTAGCCTGAGGGAGTTTAACATCTCAGACATTGACAAGACCTGTCCTGCTTTTCAGGCATGGGCCCAGCTGTCAAGGAAAGCTGTGGACAGTGTAAGCATTCTCCGAGTCGGCACTGACAGGAGGAGAGCCAGTTTGGTGTTGGTTTCGGTGAGAGCTGGCTTCCACTTCAACTCGGAGGTTTGTTTTTATTTGCAGGCATTGCGGTCTAGAGACCCTTCGCAAGTGAAAAGGCCCCAGCAAACCAAACTCACTGCTGATTCAGGCCCCAAAGGAACCACTCCTGTGGGTTTCTGGCACAAGCGCTACAATTCAACTAGTAACTCGTGACTCACGGTGATGCTGGAGGGCAGGAAGGAGCTGCCCCAGGAGTTCCAAACCTGTCACTGCTTTAAAGCCCAGCGAGTAACCCCTCTGTCACCAAGGCTCCTAGACGGAGCTGGAGAAAGGTAAAATAACATCTTCCAGGACAATTTGGGGCTTTACTCTCCTTCTGTACGAGGAGCGCTGGCGACGCAAGGGCTAAAGAGCCTACCGAATCACTGGAAGATTCAAAATGACTAGCGACTTCATGAACAAAAGATGGAGTCTGCGCCTCTCAAGCTGGGTGGTGGTGGCGGATTCCTTCAAGTTGGTTCTAAAGCCCAGAGAAACTCTGCACAATAGAGCGAAACATTCTCCCATTTCTTTTCGTGCTTGAGGCATTTGTTGTTTTCTCTGTGCCAAATCATCTTTTCCCTGCCCTTCCTTCCTCTGCTTCCCTCGCCCTTCATCTGACCGAGCATGATGTCCATCTCCAGACACGGATCTCTGGGGCATGTCGCCAGTACAGAGGCAAGTCTCACCCTCCTTGCTTCTAGGGAGTCTTCTGACTGTACTTCTTTCAAGACAGATGTGCTTGGTCTTAACAATCTTAGAATCTTATGGGGCTGTTGTCCGGTAGGGTTCAATGAGTTAGGGCTATGAGTTAGAATTGTCTTAACAGCAGTGTGTTTGGTTTGGGATGTGGACAGATAAAAAGGCAGAAATAAGGGGAAATATTCACAGTGGGCTAAAACACTCATGGAAGTGTACTGATAAGAGAAAATTTAATGTCAATTTTAGAAGATTGATAGGTGGTTAAATCTTTATATATCTTGTACTCTATTCCTTCTTAGAGCAAAACCATTTTGTTTTACTGTTTATGAAAGTACTGTGGGTGTTTACGATGATTTCATAGCGTAAAATATTATTTTAGAAAGGGCGACAGAGGCTTGCTATTGCAACTCCTATTTCTGATATTGATACTTTGATCATTGAGCAGTGCAGCTAGTGGATTAAGTGATTAGCGTACATTGCGTTCTTTTAAGTCTCCAAGGAATGCATTTTTTTTCCAGTTGTGTAATAGCAGCTGACTTACACACATGAATCAAACCCGAATGCCTTCCCAAGGCTCTCTATTGCCCTTAATATTCCAGAGAGCCCAGGCCAGCTTGAAACCTCAGCTATTTTGAGAGGGTAAATCAGGAAATGGAACACCTAAGCCATATCAGAGTGCACTTACTACTCCCCCTGGCAGTTCTCACCACCACTGGTTGCTGTAAATGCTGCATATTTGTTACGTTTTGTCACGCCACCTTGATGGAGAGACTGAGGAAATAACCAGCCGTTGTTTTTCCTCTCCGTGGCCCTCCATTAAGAATGCTTCTGCAGGAGAAATGTATTCCCCCTTTCCCATGCACTCTCTGAAGTCTCTGTCCACAGCTAAAAGGGCGGGCAAGTTTTAAAGCGCTAAGAGGTGTTTGCTATGTACTGAAACTTTCAGCATTTATTTCTTTACTGTTTTCTTTCTGATGCAACTGCTGTGTCCTTCTCCTCGGATACAGTGCCCTTCACAGAAATCCCTGCAAATTAAATTATTTTTTTCCACAAGGTGGAGTGCTGTGGAAAGAACACCTCTGTCTTAGTTTCCACCATAAAATAATAAATATTTGCTTTATATCATGAGACACTGACAGGTTTAGGTCTTGCTTCCAGATGTCCAGATGGTTTAATAAAAAAAGAAAATATATTACATATTTTCCTTTTTCTGATCCAGAAAGAAACGACTTCATGTCAAGAGAACTTGTATGTTATAAGCTGAAGGAAACTTTTATACCCCCAAAAGAGAGAGACTGATGAAATAGAAGAAAACAGGGCAGCTAAAGGCCCCCTACTCTGCAGGGTGGGAGTGATCTAATAAAAATGACTTCTTTTAAACAGAGTCTGAAATGTTATGATGATTTAGACAAAACTCTAAATTACTAGATTACTCTGTAGTAATCTCAAGTCCAAGCAGCTTGTGTCCTAGATTCTTTGCTACCTGATACACCGAGGACCATGTTTTGTGTTAAGACGCAAAGAAAAAAAATCAGTAGAACAAAAGAACTCAAGCCAATGAAAGTTTATGTTGGCAAAAATGCACTGGCCTCTAGACACCTGCTATTTGAATCAAGTTTGATTTACATGTACGCAAATTTCTTAACCCCCTAGAGAATAAAACTTTCTATTTCAACATGTAGCTCAGCATTTTTATAGCTTCCTGGCCTTATCTCTTAAAAAATTAAATGTGATTCATACACTTGATGTTTCAGGGAAAGCTCAGAATACTCAGTGGCAGATTCAGCCATTTATATTCTCACTATTCAACAACTCAAAGACAACAAACTGGCAGTTTTAGGCAAAAATTCCATGGAAAAATGTTGGAGATAGGGATTTTAGCTACTGATCTAGAGAACGATATAACATACTGTATACTCTAAAATAGAAAGCTAACATTGAAGGAAAATCTGTTGACCTATTGGAAAATGCTTATTTCCTTTTAATGGTCACCTGCAAGCAATAACTTAAGAACATAGATGATATTACTATTTGACTTTCTTAGTACTTAATTATTTCACACAATGCCCCTTTATACTTTTCATAATGTATTTGCTACTGTCAGTAGACCTGATTTCATCATGACCCCATGTGGGCAGAGCAGAAGCGCTTTATAGGATTTTCACGTCTGAGGTCTTTTCAGAAGCAGGTTGATAGACTCTGTCCCTAAGGTGTCTCTAGGTAATTCACTGTCAAACTTTCAGCAATCTCATCTAGCTTCTAACCATCTGTCTTGGTGGAATTGTTTAAGCTATGGGCTGCAAGGTGAGCAGTTCAAAACCAGCAGCTGCTCCAGGGGAGAAACATGAGGCTTTCTTTGTACTCCTATCAGGAGTTATAGTCTCAGACAGCTGCAGGGGCAGGTCTTCCTTGTGCTATAGAGTCACGGGGATTGAAATCGACTTGATGATGGCAATGTTTAGTTTGAGCTGAAGGATTAACAGGTGTGCACACACAGAGTTTAAATTTTTCTCTGCAATCACTAGACGGCTGCAAACAAATTCTCTCAATAACACACTTGCTGTAGTTTCTTTAGAGTGCCTTCCAAAAAACAAAATAAAGCAAAAGCTGCAGAGGGGATCTTTCAGACCAATGAAATTCAAACCAAAAAGGACTGCTTATAAGGCTAGGAAATTTTTTTTTCAGGTGTAAAGGGTAATCCTGACAAAGTCTTCAAAGGTCATAGGACAATCATGGAAGTTTTTATAAAAATGTTTTAAGAACATTTAAAACTGCTATAGGGAAAAGGTAAAGAAAGTTAAGCTTTAGAAATTTTTTTAATTATACGGATGCATCCTCTTATTCTTTCAGGGTTAAAAAAGAAAGAAAGAAAAGAAAGTCTTCAAACTCCCTGCCATCGTCTGCATGACTCAGAGCTCTGGCGGTATAGTAGGGTTAGCATGTGTGAGGCTGACAACCACAAAGTCCCAGGCAGTTTCAATTCACCTCCTAGGGAGACAGAGGAGGCTTTATACTCCCATAAAGAATGACAGTCATGGAAACCACAGGGGCAGGTCTTCCCTGTCCTACAGTGTTGCTATGAGCTCTTCAGGGTAGCAACATCTATCTTACTGGGAATTCCCTGGGAAACCTTTACAAATCCAACTTATGTCTCTGATTTTGCCTGTTCTGACATCTATTTATTCTCAAAATCAAAGCACATTTCAAAGGAACACAATTGTGACCTTCGAGGCAGACACATGCAAACATGTAGCAAACATGGCCAATAGAGAGGAATGTTGAATTCTTTGCTCAGAGAGAGGTAAATGCCGTGTTTAGAAATGAATAGCTCTAGATGAGGAAAAAATAGCTTCACATGTTGATGTTGTTTAATTAACAATATGCAATTTGCAGCAGTACTTTTAGTTTAGCTTTGATTTTTCATGTTTGGAAGAAACTTGCATGCCACTAAAGAATGCAAGTTCATTTCATTTCCTTTTCATCCATTTTTAGGAACTCTGACTAATGTTTACCTTTGAAAGGTAAGAAACATGTAATATCTTTAAGACCGTGAGCTGTAGCAATACTTTTTGACCCATCCTCTGTGTGTGTGAATGTGTGCACTGACATGCATGTGCATTAGGGACTATGTTTAAAGTTAAAATGGAAAAAAATCATGAACTCTTTTTCAGCAGTTTATTTATTTATTTGGATTGAAGCAACACCTCAGGCTGTTCAAATAATTCTATCCATGGGTAAGTTTTCTGTAATCATCCAAGTAATGTGCTAATTTTTCCTGCTTGAGTTTTGGGTGGGGAAATGAATGGGGGAGAAGTGGGAGAAAGGCTTATGAAGACTGGAGGAAGATGGCAGGTGTTACTCTCTCTCTGACTGGTGTCTGTAGTTCAGAATGCTGTATCTTGGGATAATTGGTAATAGGGTTCAGAAACTAGGTAATAAAAATCCATTCAAATAAACAAGAGTAAGAAAATGAAATGCCTGTGTTTTTCCTAAACTCAATCATTGATCTACATGTATTATAATATTATCTTGACGGGTCATAACAATTTCTACAATTGTTGCTATTAGCTCTGCTTCCTCAAAAAAATTATATTAAAAACTGAGGCTAACAGAAATGCATTACTTAGAATCAATGGAAATTCAACTATTTATTGCCACTGAGTTTTGGCTTCTTAACTGAGGTTTGGAACTAAATCCCAAACCAAATGCACTGCCCATGAGCTGATTTCAATATCGTCAGGCCCCTATCAACCAGGAAGAAACTGCTCCTTTGGGTTTCTGAGATTGTAAATCGCTGCTGTAGGTAGAAGAGATTGTGAATCTTGAGATTGTAAATCTCCTCCTCTACTTGTAAGCTTCCTCTTTCTCCTGTGGAGAAACTGGTTGGATTGAAAAGCAGACCAGAGATTAGCAGCCCAATAAGGAATTCCCAGCCTGGTCAGCTTATCTATACAGAAGGAAACATACTGAAACTTGGCAGGCTTGAAGCCCTGCAGGCAAGTGAAAGTACATAAAATTAGACTTCAAGCAACAACTCGGTTAATTCTTTCTTCGAGTAGTGATTTTAAAAGTAAGGAGCAGACGAGATTGGGCACTTTCAGGGTGGGATGGCCAAAGACTGGGCAATATAGAAATTAGAAACCCAAAATGGGGGAATGAAGGCATGAGGTGGCTGGCTTGCAAACTCTTATAGGTGGTAGAATATATATTCATAGGATTATAGGATCCAGGTGTAGATATTTTGTAACTACAATTGTAAGGCACAGGATATCTTTTGTTTTGTTCACTTATAGAATGTTATTTTTAAATGATGGTGACATATGTTGAATTGTATGCATTTTAGTTTTATCCTGTTAGGTATAGATATGATTTCTTTGTTTATTTAAAGGTTACATATGGTTACAGAGTTATGTGAAAGTATACAATTAACAAGGGGTCGTCTGTGGCAGTCATATGCTTATGTTAGTTTTATGATTGAAATGTAGAGGTGGAGTCTAGCCTATTAATCTGGAGATAGCCATTGAGTAGCCAATGAAGCCTCTATGTGGGCATGGCTTTCTCCTGAGACTTCTGGGAAATCTTGCGATATTTCCCTCAGGAAGATAAGAAGCTATCTTCCCCAGTTGTTGGGAGTTAGTCTTAGAGATAATGAATCACAGACAAGATGGCAGCTTCTGAGAACCTGAAGGAGCCAAAGGAGAAGTCACATGGCTTTGTCCTGATGGAGCCAGATCTCTGAAGCTGGAGAGGCCACGTGGAGACCCCTGCTGGCAATGAGTTGCTTCTGCTACCACTGGATGCTGTTGATGGACCCTGAGCCCTGGAAGCAAGGAGCCATGGGGAGACCCCTGCCAACACCGGGATTCTGCACCCACTGACCTGTGACTTTGTGAGTCAGAAGGAGACATTATAGACTGGTGTTGGGCATATGGGTTAATATCAGACTTATGACTTTGAACTGGACTGGGTTGGGATGCTTTCTCCATGTTTCATTCATTTTGTATATAAACCTTTCCTTATAAAAAAAAGTAAGGAGCTATTTTTAAAGTCAAAATAATTAAGCTCTAGCATAATGACACAGAACTCACACTCAAAAGAAATTTAAAAACTGTTATGCTTCTCTGCTGCTGTCAGTGTTTGAATTCTGTCACTACGGTGATGTTTTATCAGTTGACCATTACACAATCTAACGGAATGACCTCTAAAAGTATATAATTCTCTGCACCAAATAAAAGCTACTTTAGCAGTTGTAAGGTACAAGAATAAAAAGATAAAGTCATCTGGTTGTCAATTCTGACACCCTTCTGTGTGTCAGAGCAGATCTATACCCTATAGGGCTTTCAATAACTATGAGCTTTGGCAGTAGGTTATATGGCTTTTTTCAAAGTATCTTAGGGTGGATTTGAATTGCCAACTTTCGTTTTATTAGCTATGCGCTTAATCTAGTTACTGAAAGTTCAAATCCATCCAAAGGTGCTTTTAGTAGCCATGTGCTCAACTATTTGACTTATAGTGCTAATGAAGAGTATTAGAGGTCCCATGGCCTGCCAAGAGAATAAACAAATCGATCTTGAAAGAAGTGCAGCCAGAATGCTTCTTAGAGACAAGGACAATGGGAGTTCATCTCATAAACTTTGCATATGTTATCAGGAGACACTGCATCCGAAAGAATACCGAAGTCAAGTAGAGGGTCAGAGAAAAAGAGGAGACTCTAAACAAGTTAGATTGACACAGTGACAACAACGATGGGATTCGACATGGGGACCGCTGTGAGGGTGGTTCAGGAGAAGGCAGTGTTTCACTCTGTCGTACAGAGGGCCCTTATGAGCCAGAACCTTCTGGATGGTACCTGGAAATCACACGTGCTTCATCTACTTGCCAGCCAGGAACTTCCACAGTGAGAAAATGAGAGATAATGTATTTATTTAATTCTATTTACATTTTGTTACCCAAAACCGAAGTTTGGAAATGAGGTATTGTTATATTTATTGTTAAATTTCAGCAGTTGTCTGATCCTGTAAAGGTTTACCAAACCAACCAACTAACTAACCAACCAAATAACCAACCAACCAGCTTTCTGCCATTAAATTAATGGCAATTCATCACGACCATATCCTGTGCATTTCTGAGACTACAGTTTATGGGAGGTGAAAGCCCCATTTTCCTCCTGTGTACTAGCTGGTGGCTTTAAACTTCAGACCCCAGCCCAACTCATAAGCACATCATGACCAGAGCTCCTAATGTTACCGCTTAGGTAAATCTAAGGGGCTGTGCTACTCTGGCCCATAGGCTAACTTGGGAGAAGTAAAACTGCTTTAATATTAACAATAACTGGTTATTCTATTCATTTTCAATAACTCCCACCAAATGCTTTCAGACGAGGCCTATGTGATGTCCTCAATGATATACCTTGGCTGAACGCAGAGGACACCAGTAGGATGTTTTCTGTGTTATACTGATTACGCAAAAGCATGTAACTGTGTGGAGCATAGCAAACTAAAGGTAACATTGAGAAAAAATTCCAGTTCCATGTGCTTATATGAAAACTATCTATGGACAAAGACATCCATTCAAACTGAACAAGTGAAAAGTATGGTGTAAAATAAAGAAAGATGTGTATCACGTTGGTTTTTAAAACCATTTTTTTTCATCTTTATGCTGTGAAAACAATACAGGACACAGGGACATATGAAGAAAGACTTGGTGTCAGGATTGGAAGAAAAGTCATTTATAACATGCAGTGTGCAGGTGGCACAATATTGTTTGCTCAAAGTGAGAAGGACTTGAAGCATTTGCTGATGAAAACCAAAGATGGTAACCTCCAGTGCGGAGAAACTAAGTTTCTCATAACTGGACTGATATTAAGTGTGCCATATGGAGAAATGATTGAAGTTTTCAGGGATCTCAATTTGCTTGGGTCTACAAGGCTCATGGAAGCAGTAGTCAAGAGGACACACAGGGCATTGGGGATGTCTGCTTTACAAGAACTCACCAAAGTTTTAAAAAGCTAAGAGATTTCTTTGAAGACTAAGGTGCATCTGGCTGAAGTCATAAAATTGTCAATGATTTCATTTGACTGTGAAAGTTTGACATGGAGTAAGGAAAATCAAAGAGGAAGCATTGCAGTTGAATTATGTTGCTGATAAAGAATATTGAAAGTGCCATGGATCGTCAAAACAATAAACAAATCTGTCCTGGAAGGAGGACAGCCAGAATACTCCTTAGGTGTGACAGTGGCAACATTTCATCTCAGGTACTTGGAACATGTTATCAGGAGAGACTGGTCACTGGAGTAGGCCATCGTGCTTGGTAAAGTAGCTAGTGTTAGTAGGTGCCATTAGGTTGGTTCCATCAAAAACCTGTAAGAACGAAACACCGCATGGTCCTGTGCCATCCTGACAAGTGTTCCTATGCTTGAGCTTATTGTAGCCACGATGGCAATCTGATAATCCCTCTCATTGGAAACCTACCTTTTTTTTCACTGTCCTTCTACTTTTCCAAGCATAATGTCCTTCTCCTGGGACTAGTCTCTTCTAACATGTCCAAAGTACGTAAGATTACGTCTTGCCATTCTTACCTCTCGGAGTACTCTGGTTGTATCTTCCAAGACAGATTTGTTTGTTCTTTAACAGTCCATGCTACTTTCCATATTTTTCACCACCATCACAATTCAATATCATGTAGCATTCCCTCGTTCTTTTCAGACAGCTGCCTCTTGATCCTTGTGCATGTTCCATGTGAGGAAAATGATGGCTTCCGTATTTCCTATTATTCTCAAGGCTATACATAGTTTGTTATGAGTCACATAACCAAATGCCTTTGCATAGTTAATTAAACACAAGTAAACTTATTTCTGGAACTCCCTGCTTTGAACCAAGATTCATCTGATATCAGAAATGATATTTCTTTTTCCATGTCCTCTTTTGAGTCCATCCTGAACCTTAGTAGCTCTCTGTCAGTGTACTGCTACGACCTTCATTGGAAAAATCTTAAGTAAAATTTTACATACCTGTAATATCAGTGATGTTCTATAACTTTAGGGTTCTCTTGTGTTACCTTTCTTGGAATGGGTCCAAATAGAGATCACTTCCAGTCAGTCAGCCAAGTAGCTGTCTTGCAAGTTTCCTGGCAAAGATGAGTGAGTATTTCCAGTGCTTCACGAGCTTGTTGAAACATTTACATTTGCATTCCATTAATTCCTTGAGCCTTGTTTTCACCTAATTATTTCAGTGCAACTTGAACCTTTCCTTTCAGTACTATTGGTTCTTGTGACACATACTACCTCCTGAAATGGTGGAATGTTGACTAAATTATTTTTGGTACAGTAACTGTGTATTCATGCCACCTTCTGTTGATGCTTCCTGCATCATTCAATATTTGAAAGTAGAGATCCAGTGAAAAAAGGAAGGCCCCAAAATGGACTGAAGCAGCGATTACAACGATGGGTTCAAACATAAGAGTAACCATGGACTGAGAGGCACTTCACTCTGTTTGCCATAGGGTTATTATGAGATGGAACTAACTTGAAAGCACCGAACAGTAATGATGGCCACCAAGTGATTGGATGGGACCATGCAAATAAAGTGTAGCGCACTCTGTCTGGAAGATTGGTCACTTTTGTCTATCCTTTGAGTATATGACAGCTTCTGATATGTCAGAAGAGATTGCTGTGATCAGCATGGACGAAGAGGCACCATGGAAGTCCATGTGACATCCCTGTCTGAAGTGGCAGAGGCAGGTACCACAGGGGCTGAAGGGGAATGAAGCCTAGTGGCAACTGATTTCCTGGCTCACAGAAGCAGAAATCAAGGGACCTTGCCACTGAGAGATTTGACTGTTTCCGGGGGAAAGGGGCTTCTGTGGACTGAACACTATATCCTTAATGTTTCCCCCCTCTCCCCATCTTATTGGGAGTATTTACAGAGTATAGCATCTATTATTCAATTAGATCAAGCATGATTGCAAATTGGTGTCGCCATCTTTTTCAAAGCATTCTTTTTTTTCTTGCACTCTTTGATACTAGCTTCCCTTTATCCCCGCCCCACACTTTTCCCAAGGAACCATTGTTATTATATTAAATATTATTATTCCTTTACAATTGTTTTTGCCGTACTATGTATCTTAAACCATCCTATGTATCTGTTCACATATCATTCTATTATTCATTATCCTCATGTGGAGTGATATAGTTATCACGGCTATCAATTCTCCCTTCCCCCCCGTTATCACTCCTCTTCTCTCCCCTCAGGGAATCACTACTCCCATCACAATTTAACCATTTACTTTTGTTTGTTTCGGGGGTTTTTTTGGGTGTTTTTTTTTTTTTTTT